>JAFFZR010013054.1:0-22099 GCA_018397195.1 Lethrus apterus | reverse complement strand
GTTGCATTTAAAATAAGAAAGTTTGTGCCGACTTCCGGTATAACCGGAAGTCGGCCATCTTTGTACATATTTTTAGTTGATAGAGAAATTTGAATTATTAATGCATACAAAGTTTCAGAACTGAACTACTTTTAATAACGGAGCAATTGAACTTTCCATTTTAGCTGGGACACCTGTATATCTGTTGAGTAAATAAATAAATATTATTATTATTATTATTATTATTATTAATTAGTCCAAGATTTTTCTTGTAATTGTCGTCTTCATAAAAATTTTTAATGGGTTGTCTTACTTTTAAAGTATTTAAATATTTTAACAAATTTTTATATCGGAATTATTTCAACGTAACTGACAGTCGACACTTGACAGTTGACACTTGACAATTATTTTGATCAATATTTACAGGTTGACAGATTGTAAAAATTGACATTTTGGCAAGGCAATAATATTAATAACATAAAACACCATTTTTTTTAGTATTTCCCCCTCTCCCCATACACACAACTTATATACTCCTCCATAACACACTTTCATTATTTCGCGCCGCGTCAATTCGAAAAACGCGAAAAATTCGATTTCTACCGCACACACCTAATAACGCATTTATTATTAATCGCATTACTATGCGTGCGAGCGTTTCGTTTTAGTTCCACTGACCTTAAAAAAAAAACATTTTTTTAAAGAGCCGTTTCGTTCCACTAATTTGGTTGATGTATGATTTTTCTTCTCGCGTTTACATCGATAGTTACCATATATTATGCGTCTAAGGATGAAATTAAAACTAGTTTTTGAAATTGAAAAGTGACCCAGTGCACACGAATTGACCTAGAAACACCAAAGAAAGAACGACAAGGTCGCATTCCTCTCGGTGATTTTCGAGACATCAATGGAAATCAGTGACGCTCAAACGTTTTTAACGGATAGGGATGGAAAAATAACAATAATATTTACAAACGTGTATAAACATTTTGGCATTTTTTTAAAAGAATCATTGACTTTGCGACGTGAACTTTCGATTAAATGGACTAACTGACGTAAAAGGTCTCAAAGTGGGATCCGCTTCCGGTAAAGATCCACCAGTAGTTGTTCTCAAATTTTGATTCAATAGCAAAATTTGTCCATTGTGACTTTGCCTAAAATCAAAAAAAAAAAATAAACATGTTGACTAGTATTGCTAGAGGTGGGCAAGAAAAAGGTACGAAATAAAAACCAGAGAAAATAGTAGTCTGGGTGCTAGTGGAAGTGGAACCAAGGAAGAAGAAAATAGAAGGTGTCGAACTGGGAAAAAAGCAAAGAGCTATATGAACGTGTAGAAAATTCCTGGAGAGACTTCGTGAGAAGACCTGACGAAGGCATGTCGCATTATAATTATTATTATTATGGGAGGAAGGCCGAAAAGAGCGAAGGCAAGATAACAAAGAAGATTGTTATGAATTTTTGTGGAAGAGAAAGTGAACAAAAGCACAAGGAGCTAAGGATTGTTTCAAGGCATGCACCCAATCTTTGCAAAACTTACTTTACGACATTTTGACAATCGTTCACATTTTCGTTGTTTACAAACAAAATCGTAGACCATTGACTTGGACCCTTTTCGATATTATACTCGTCCAAGACGCCATTGTACACCAACAAATCATCCACCAAAATCTACAATTTTTTTTCAAAATTCATAATTTCGTTCCAATTCCACTTACAGCAAATTCTTTCACTCCGCGTTTCGGCGTTTTCGAATAATTCGACAATTTGATCGAAGATATTTTGACGGGAACGTCCAAAACTACAAAAATTCTATTCAGACATTTTGGTAAAATTGGCGCGAGCCACGAATGAGAGCCGCTCCTATCGCCGTCGACGCCATCTATGAGTTTATCGGGCGTTCTGACGTCACCGCAAACATCCGGAAGGACGTTTATACTTTCCGGATACGCGCATATATCTACAAAAAAAAATTCAAACAAACACAATATACAGTATGTGTGTTATTAACTAAATAGCCCCCTCCCGTATCGACGCCACTGGATATATTTCTGCGTTTCATCTTAAATGGTCGTTTTTCTATGTAACACTAACATTGACGCATGGATCCGCCCCTGTTTGATGTGACGGACTAACATAATTTTTGCTTCACCAAAAAACCTTAAAAATCAACCACGAACCCGAACTTGCAATTCAATTTTTTCCAAAAACTGAAAAATTCAAAAACACTCACTGTTATCTTCCAGACGTATCCTCCTCCCAGACTCGTCGTACACGGAAATCCCGTTCAATCCGCAATAATATTGATCTCCCCACGTCGAGAAAACGTTAAACTGGACGACGAAACCCATCGGCATCTCCGGATGTTCGTAAAATTCCAACTTTTCCTCGCGGACGATCGGGCCTTCCGCTACGGATCTGATGGGCGTCTCGTTTCCACCGGAAAACTTAATATCCTGGACGAAATCGTAGCAAACGTTTCCGGGGGCCCTTCGGGTCCAAAACGTCTCGCAACCGGAAGCCTGGCTGAACATTTCCTGATCGTCGAGGATAATTTTTAACTTGCTGACGCCGGCGGTCGACCAATCCAAAGATTCGTTGTAATTCCACACACGAATGCCTACATTTAAAAAAATAATAATAATATAATCCATGTTTATATAAAATGTGAACCAGAAACTTTGATGACTTAGTCATCAAGATCTAGGGGTTTATATTTGGGGACTGAGTCTTCATGATTTAAGGTTGAAATCTTATCCAATAAAATGAATTGGTCTATGGGCTTTGAATGAACTGAGGCTGTTGATTCAGTCCATGAATTCATAATAATTTCTGATTAGATTTTTGATGTGATCCCAATAAAAACCCAACCCAAAAAACTGGGCGCGGAAACTTACCAGATATGTAAACAAACGTTTCGAAAACAATTGAAACCATCACCTGACCACCATGGTAAGGAACACTCCACATGTGCTCGGGATCGGTGGTCAAGTTCTCTCCATCGATTAGTTTGTCCAATCCGGAAGATGTAACCTCGCATTTTAAATTTTCAGTCGTTATCTTGAAAACGGCGTCGTTGCTTTGAATCACTTCCAAACCCGTCAATCCAATCGTGTTTGAATGATTCCAATTGGACAAAAATAAAAGATCGATTCTTTTCGCGCCGAATAAAATCTCATCATCGCATCCAGCGGGCGATGAAACTCCGGTAAAAGGACGGACTTTATCCTACAAATTGACCAAACAAATCCAACAAGTCTTATCGCGACGCAGTGGCGTAGCGAGCTTAACTCGCGCCCGGGGCACAATACCTTTTTAGCGCCCCCTCCCCTCCCCTCCCCCATTCGAAAACCATATAATATTATATGTAAAATATACTCGCAAATTAATAAATAAATGAAGTAAAATAAATAAAGTCATACACTCAAGCTAGGCTTTAAATTTGAGACAAAAAATGTAATTGAGAAAACAAGACTAGATTTTGAATTTTTTTTGCGGACCATTTTGCGCCCCTTTGTGAGTAGCGCCCGGGGAATGATGCCCCCCTTGTCCCCCCTCGCTACGCCACTGTCGCGACGCGGCTTACTTGGGTAAATTCCGACGTCGGGGGTCGTTCCAAATCGACGCAGTCGTCGTAGCCGGTCAAAGTTGAATAAAAAGCGTCGTTTTCGGCTATAGCATTTAAAATGTCATCGTCGGTCGTAAACAAAATTGTCTGAAATTTTTTAAAAAATTAAGTGACGTTTTACGCGAACATTGTACTAACATCACCAAACGCGTCTACGCCTCCCTGGACGCCGCCACTGGCTTTTTTGATCTCGCCGATAAAAATCATCACCCCATCCAAAGTGATTTCTATCTCGCGCACGCCTCTGTATGAATGTATGCGAGATTTATTGTAATTCTGCAATATTTTTAGTGGTAGCAATTAGTCGATTCTAATCCCTCCTCCTCCACTCCTTCGCCTGTGCTTGGTCAGCAAAACTCCTTTCTAGGCTTCAACGACAAACAAACATTTTTTTAGTAACGTTTCAAGTTTATTAATCTGATTTGTATTGGTTATCGTTGGAGCATTCTAAGGAGTGGGAGAAGGAGATCGACCAATCCCTACTATATTTTTTTCTTTAATTTAATCACAATTGAAAAAAATTAAATTCACCCATATTCTAATCATAGCCAAAGACGTCGATGTTGCGAATTCAACGTTAATGGTATGTTTTTGACCGGAAGTGAACGGTGCCAACCATAAATGTACATCATCTTGGGTTCGATTGACCCCATCCAATAAATTGCCAACAACTCTCGGATCATTGTTACAATCGGGCAAAACATTGACGTCTGCTGGACTGGCCGTTATCTACAAATACTCATGCTTTACATTTTGGCAAAAATAAAAATTTATTTCGGACAACGAAATGGGAAAAAATCAACCCAACCTCTTCGACGTCGATGAGTTTCCCATCGTTTCCAAAAATGTCCAAGCCGTTCAGTCCAACGTAGTGCTTATCACCCCAAGTGTTATAAATGGTAATTACCAACGTTTTCCCTTTCGGCAAAGTCGGTATGATGAAATCCTCAACTTTCATTTTTACATTTCCCATTTTTTTGTTCTTTCTTTTCCTGCCGGAATCACCGACATTTTCAAAGTTCCTCTTTGGCGCGTTTTCCGCCTCCATTTGACGGATTATCCGCTCGTTTTCGCACAACAGCTCGTTTATGATCTCCTGCCTGAGTAGATTTTCCTTCGCCACTTTCAGCTCGTAATCGATTATGGATTTTTTCGCATCGCCGTCAGTTTTGATCAACCAAACGTTGTAATCTTTCCTCGTCGGCATTTCCAAATTGACGTTTTCGCTCGATTTTGATTTGCTCAAATTTAGGTCTTTCGATTGAGGACCATTTTCTGTCGCCTTTTTAATGTTCGTATACACGTACAAAGGAACGTAATTTGACATGTCACTTTTTGAACGCGTTTGAATTCCATTTTCGAAAATCGAAGGACTATATGTGGAATTTTCAGAACTCAACTCCAAAGAAGATACAGGGGATAAAGTGTTTTCTAAAAAAATATTCTGGATAAAAAATCCCCCATTATAAAAAATAACATAATAAAATATTACATAAAAAAATACTATGTAAAAATCTTTATTTAATAAATACAATACATAAATTTCACATTTCCAAATCACTTACCGAGTGGCGTTTTTTGTTTATTTTGTAAATTGTTAGCACTATCCAATCGGCCCCTGTGTGACTTTTCAAACAAACTCAAACTCTTCCAACTTTTTTCCAAATTATCCTGGGAAACGTCTAAAATCGATGGATCATAACAATCGAAATTTGGGACCAAATATTGCGTTTCTAAAATGTTGGTACCTTTCGGCGTAGACGTTGCGTGAATTTGTGAAGCAATTGACGCCCTACGGCCGTATTTTGCCGAAGTAGATCTGTTCAAAAATTAATTCTAAATTAAAAGAAAACAGTATCCCTTTTGCTAATTTTTAGATACGCCATTGGTGTCATTAACAACATCAACATAAAATATTGACAATAAAGAACATTTTTTTTTGAACTTTTGATAAATAAATAAAAGTATTAACTTTAAATTTTGACAAAAATTTCATGCAAAAAAAAAAAAAACGTAGACGTCAATTTGACGTTTACATCTGTCATTGATACAATGTCAATGTCAAACATGACATAGGTAATTGGCGTGGAACCATTTTATGGCATTTTATGAAAAAAGCTTACAATTTTGCATTTCTTTCGACATTTTCTTGCGATGGTAACGTTTCCGGTATTTCGTTCGTCCGGTTCAAGCTTTCCGGTATAGATAAGTTATATGCGAAAGTATCATTAAATTTCTCTCGTATTGGGTTGGTTGTGGTCACGTTTCTTAAATGAAAAATTAAAACATGTAATAATTCGATTTTAACAATGTAAACATACTCGGTTATGTCTTCGAGCCATTTTGGTATGGTGCCGTGTCTCGGTATGTTGAAGGAATCGTACTCTTCGCCATTGGGGTTCATGACGATTTGATTTTCACGACGAACTTTTTGCATAATAACCGCGAAATTAATTAAATACTGACAGACCCTTTTCGAAATGATTTTTTTTACATCTTTTGGATTGTTGTCATTATCAGTTGCCATGGTTACCCATGACAATCAAGCATACCAACTATTTCTTAAGTTACAATAATAAAAAAACGTTTATTCATTTAAAAATTTATTTGCAGACCAAGAAAGGTTTTCTCACGTTTTTAAAATTAAATCATACAGTAATAATAAATGTAATTTTATTTCTGGATTCTGGTCGACGAGATGTAGGCAACCATACATACATGTCAATGTCAAATTTGTCAGCGAGTTTGTATTTAGGTTAGTGTTAGAAAAACAACATTCAGATCTCAACAAATTTAAATGTAAATCGTACCTTTTTCATATGATAATTGTGACAGTTCGGTATTTTGTAATTTTCGGATATGGAAAACATATTCGAAGAATTGGGTATACCGAGAAAATACCTCAAGTCGACTACAAGAGAAGACAGATTTATTGCCCTGGTGCACAGATCATGGATCAAGTCGGTAAATTAACTTTAATAATCAGGTAAGTAACTGTCATTGTTTTAGATCGTTGTTGAAACACTCCAAATTGGTGGAATTTAACGAAAGAGGCAAGTTTGAATCTTGGCCGTACACTGAAGAAGAATTGGGCCAATCATGGATGAAGATCTTTATACGTATATTTATGAAACGCGAAGCCAAAGTCATTCCATTACCTAGAATAAGGAACACAGCGTTTAAAGAAGAACCACCGTTACTTTTCTCTCAACTCCTTCAGTACATTTCCACGACCAATTACAAAAATTTATGGAAGGAAGCTTACAAAAAATACGGGTCTTGTTCGGAAAATAAAGAAACGCAAGTCACTTTAACTGATTACAATGAAGTGTTGCGAGAGATTATAACACGAACTTATGGTTGTCAAATTGTAAATGTATATGATTGTAACATGAATGTCATTTCTAAAGATTTTTCAGCACATTTGAATATTTTACCTGCAATTTGTGGTATTGAGACATTAAATGCTATATTTTTACTGCATATCCCATACATCGAGCATAATTTAAACGACTGTGTAATGTTTAGTCCAGCTGTTTTATCCAAATGCTACACAAAGCCCCTTTTTATCATCTACCAACTGTTGAATACGTTGAAATCATTGCATGATCGTAGTTTAACTCTCGGTGATGTGACTTTAAGTGATATATACGTAAACGATGATTTATGGATACTCATCTTTCCGCAATTGAATTCGAACATTTACGTCCAAGAACTACCGAAATTCGATACCAAGAAGTTACCATTGAATTTACCTGATTGTCAGAAAGTCGGGCACAAATATGAAAATTTTAAATGTCAGTATTGTGGAATTAAAACGTACGATAAAGTCCAGATAAGCACGGAAAATTTAGAAAAGTTGTGTCAGTTATGGATTGACGGGTTAATTTCAAATTTTACGTATCTGACAGCTTTAAATAATTTGTCGGGGAGGAAATATGGTGATCCTAACTGTCACCATGTTTTCCCGTGGGTTACTGACTTCCAATCGAGATGTGGGAAAAATTGGCGCGATTTAAAGAAATCCAAGTATCGTTTGAACAAAGGCGATCGCCAATTGGATCTGATGTACGAAAGCACTTTGACACAAATCCCTCATCACGTATCTGATGTTTTGTCCTCGATTACGTATTTTGTGTATATGGCGAGGAGGACGCCGAAATCAGTTTTGTGCAAAAATGTAAGAACGATTTGGGTTCCCGCTGAATATCCCAGCTCGATACAACGTATGCAAGAGTGGACACCTGATGAATGTATTCCGGAATTTTTTACCGATCCTACTGTCTTTAAAAGCATACACGATGATCTGGATGATTTGGAAGTTCCCCCTTGGAGTTCTAGTCCTGAGGATTTCATCGAGAAACACAGGGAGACTTTGGAAAGTGCTCATGTTTCAGAAAGATTGCATCATTGGATAGATTTGACTTTTGGATATAAGTGAGTTTTGGATTGAATGAAGTTTGTATTTATTTATGCTTTTTAGATTGTCAGGACATGCGGCTATTAAATCGAAAAATGTTTGTCTTCACTTAGTAGACGACCATTCTAATTTGACTTCTTCGGGTATCGTGCAATTATTTAACCAACCACATCCAGCTCGAGCGATAAATTCGATATTTTGGGGTAAAATCCCACCGAAAATTTACATACAAAAATCTCCTAAACATAGTAAGTTTCATTATATTAACATTTCGTCAGTCTTAATAACAAATACAGTAGTTATGAAAAAAAATGCTATCGACCACATCCTTCCCTTACTCAACTTTACTCCGCCATCTTGGCCCCTTTTTAGTACTTCCTCCAGCTCCGAAATGTATATATAAATCATGGATTATTTTTTAGAAACTCGTGATACAAATTTGGCTTCAGTGACCGTAGAGGCCGTAAAAAGCGAAGATGAATTAGAAGATGACGTATCTTTATCTCACGTAAATAAGTCTTTGGGTCTTTCAAAATTTTTATCAAGAAGTCGATCCTCATTAAACGAAGATCCTAAGGAACAAAAACCATCGAGGAGTCCAAGCAACCAAAGAAGCGCAAGCGTCGGTCCCAAAAATCCAACTTTTACCTCACACGTCACACAAAAACCCCGACCGAATCAACTATCCGTCCCATCGACCGCTTTAAACACGGGAATAATTTACCTCCCCAAAGAGTACAACCCAGCACAAGCTTTGATTAATTTAGAAAACAAGCACTCGTTCTACAGCAAGACGTTCCATTCCGAACGGGGTAAAAAATTTGTCGATTGTGAAATCCCCGATAGCAAAATTGCAAACTATGACAATACCATACAAAACGCCTTCACCAATAGAATTTTTACGGAGACTTTCGAAGCGAAAATGCGATTATCCAGATCGGCCATGAAATCCCTAACATTCCCCGTTGATACGTACAAAAGAAAATCGGAAAAGAACGAAAATCAAATAACTTGTAATTACGCGGAAATCATAGCTCGTCGTCGCGTGCGCGAGCTGCAAGTTCTCGGTTGTGTCATCGTGGAAATTTTCATGTCGAAACAACTTCGAACGTTGAGAAAAACTTCATCGGAGAATTTTAACGATCGTTTAAAATCCTGCATGACGGTGGCTACGAGCTGCAGGAATGAAATACCAGGTTGTGTTAAAAATATCATAGAGTTGCTTTTGCAACCACATTTTTTACACTTGAACGATTTTAAATATCCGTCCGTAACTGATTTAGGTTTGCCGCCGCCTAGTGCTCATCTACTTTTAGAACCTTTATTGAACAACGTGATACCTTTTAGTCAACATTTTTTGAGTTTGTACAATTTGGTTAAAACAATAAAAGATTTCGAAAACGTCTCACAAGAATTGAATTTGTTGTATCATTTCGATTGTAACGGGCAAATGTGCTTTGAATACGAACATATAGAAAAAACGAAAATTCTTTTCGAGCAAAATATAGCTGAGTGCATGGTTAAGGCTTGTGCTAAGGATTTACAAATTTTGCTAGAAGAAATTGATGTGACGAAAGACATACAAATCGTACATGTTTTGGTACCGTATGTAAAGAATTTAATAGAAGATCCACCGACGTCGGTTTTAGCCGCTTGGTATCTCTTCGATCCAATTGCTGGTGTTTTAGGGCCACGAGAAACCTCGACAATTTTTTTAGAATCTTTACTAAAACTTTACGAAACGACCGAAACAACAATACCGTACAACAATAAAATAGCCAAACTGTACCATCACAGTTTTTTATTGTGTCTCATCGTACGTTTCGGTTTGAAGTGTTTCATGGAGAATTTTATAACGTCTTTGGTGGAAGCCGTCGGTGGGTACAGAGATTACGACAAAACAGACTTCATATTACACACGCATGAAAAAGTTGTAAGGAAAACGTCCCATTTGAAAACGATCGACAATGAAGAACAGGAATTCTCCCCAAGCGACGATTCAAGCAGCTCAGAAAAAAACATTTCTAGTCCGAAACCCCCTATCGAAGAACCAGAACCGGAACTGTTCGATTTCGAAAGCGACGACAATCCACAGCCTTTGCAATCTTTAATGGAACATCTAGAATTGAACGTGGCTACAGATTTACCTTTTGTTTCGACAGCTGAGGAAGCTTTCGACGCTCTAACCGAAACCGAAACTTTCAACGAAGATTACAAACCACCTTTGATGTCACCGATCATCCCTATACCGTCAAGTTATCACAAAGACGACTTAAACAACATAACTTGCGAAATTGGGAGCAAAAAAAGTGAATGCGAACTCCCCATTAAAAGAAACGACACGTATGAAGGGAGTTTCGAGCAATCTAGTTCTTTTCAAGGTCACAATTTTATGCCAAAAAGCGGCCTCAAAAAGAAATTCGATACGAAGATATCTGAAATGAGTGCGGACAGTTTGCTTTGGCTGTCGCACCGTTTAGGACCGGTTTTGACAGCGAGGTATTTATCCAGGAATTTATTAAAGATGCTAACGTTGTGTTACGTGGGCAGGGAAAATTTGTCACCTTTGCCCAAGGACCCGGAATCCGATTTGGACGCGACGAACATCACGAATGTCAAAGTTACGGGTGATTTAAACGCTGCGAAAGTCTTAGATTGTCTTGCGAACATAGCCGGTAACTTTTCTGCATTTGTTTAAAATGTTACAATTTTCTGTTTGTTTTAGGTTTGTATGGGGAACAGTTGATTTTATTGCAGTATTTTCCACATATGAGCGAATTAATAGCGCTTTGTAAACGGAAACTCACACCTAATTTAGAAGGTGGACTCATTTCTTGTTTAGCGTTGTTAAAGTACATAATTCCTTACTTATCTGACGCCACTTTAATGGAGCATTTACATGTTAGTATATTAATTTATTTATGGATACGATTATAGTGCGATCGACAAAAAATTTTATTAAAGTAACCAATGAACAAAAATCGGCATGTCTTTACTTAAACCACTATTTATTTCTTTATGTGAAATTGACGTTTGTCAAAAATGTTAGTATCCTATTTTAAAAATGGAAATGAAACAGGAAACGGCGAATAGTAATATTCTTACGTTATTATGAAGAATTTCAGGAGCATTTTCCTATTGAAGCAGGTGAATATTCTTATGACATTTACCAAACGTCAATTTGACATTAAGAAATTAAGTGGTTTAAGTAAAGACATGCGGATTTTTACTCATGGCTTACTTAGACAATTTTTTTCGGTCTCTATTTTATATTTACGTTGTCAGGATGACATAATGAAAAACATATTAAATCCATCGGTTCGTTTGTTGGGTTCAACGAAATACACCTTTCCAAACGGATCCATTTCAAGGAATGTTTTAGCCCAAAAATACGTAAACACGCTTTACGTGTTGTCATTGCGAATGGGCACCGAAATGAGCCGAAGTCATTTATCTGTGCCGTCTTTGCAAAGGTTTTTCCTTATTTTCGAGAAAGTCAATCCGAACGGTGCTTACGTGCACGACAAACAAGAATCTAAGGTGAGATTCGTTTTCGAAACTTTTTCTATATATGATTTCTAATTTTCCCAGTACGTTGAAAATTCCAAATTGGAGGAGACACATTACATCGAAGTTAAAAGGGACGGCTCGACGACTGAATGGGCTTTAGGTGGGAAACCTTTGCAAATTTCGCACGTCAGGGTTTTGGGCTCAGATTCTGCAGATAGTATTTCACCACCGATCGTTGAAACCACTTCAACGACCGATGTAGTAAACAAGGTATATATTTTTTGTAGATGTATATTTTTATTAATAATAATATTTTTCAGGCAATGGAAGAATTACGTTCAGTTTTTACATCGGAATTGGCCCACACCGCTTACATGCCATTCTTAAGGCAATTAGGACATGATTCCTTAGAGATATCTTTAAAAAATCACTCAACTATACACAATTTATGCCAACAACATGAACAGCAATTGAAACAAAATTCAGAAATGGTTCCCCACATGGATTTAAAATTGGAAAATCTTTCAAATTCGATATGCATAGGCAGTAACGTCGCATTGATAGGAAATCGAATCGATGTCCAAATACAAAGTGAAAGCAACGATTTAAAAAACGTTAGTAATAAAATGGAAAGCACACAACGACATCTGCGCGGTAATTGGTTGGCTTACTGGGAGCACGAAATCGGCCGATCGGAGAAAGACGCAATGTTCAATTTTAAACAAATTAAATTGCAGACTTTCAACGGTCACACGAATACGGTAAAGTCACTTTGCGTCTTGGACAACGAGAACAGTTTCATGAGCGGAAGTCGCGATAAAACGGTCAAATTGTGGTCGCTTCGAAGTCAAGGTGATGGAAGTAGCGTGTCTTCCTGTCAGTCGACGTACACGTCGCACAAAAAATCGATTTTAACCCTAACCTTTATTGAAAGTTTACGATTGGTCGCTTCAAGCGACGGAGTCGTGCATATTTGGGATCCGTTTTTCGGACAAATTGTTGGATCGTTGGAGCATCCGAAGAACGCACCAGTGAACGTTATCAAAAGTACTCCGGCTCCTAGTTGCTTGTTGTTTGCGGCCAGCACCGAAGGATTGATACGTGTCATCGATGCTAGAATTTGTACCTACACGCATGAATTGAAGGTTGGTGACATTAGCGAATAATTGTTTTCTTTTACTCCTACACTTTTCTTTGTTATTCCGTGCTCAGGTGTTAAGATCTGTCTTAATAGTGGATTGTGTTGTTGTGGTTGTTTCAGTTTTTTTTATCGCCTTCTACAAGGAGTAGTCTGTCACCTCCATAGGCGTTAGGCTTTCTAAGTACTTTTGAATGTTTTCGTTCTTCAGATTTAGTAACATTTGTTTTAGTTCCTTAGTGGTTTTTTTAAGGAAACATTGTTAACAAATTTTTTTTTTTAGGTTAATATAAATCCGGGGAATCTCATAAGATGTATGGTGATATCGTCGTCGGGTTCGTGGTTGGCGGCGGGTCAATCATCGGGGTGCATTACGGTTTTAGATTGTCGCACCGGACAAATATTATCAACGTGGCGCGCTCACGAAAGCGACGTTTTGCAAATGGTACCCGTCGGGGAAAACACTTTGATTTCGAGCAGTTTCGATCAATCGATCTGTGTTTGGAACGTGAACGACGGCAAGTTTAAATTTCACATGAAGTAAGTTAAAACTTGAGTTTAGTCTTACGTTTAACTGTAACAGTTTTGCGTTTAGGGGCGCGACGGAGCCAGTCCATTGCCTCAATTTGTACAACAACGAGTTGATATCCGGCACTACCGCCAATCGCATCGGTGTCCACACATCCATCGATGCCGACGCTTCTTTTTCGAGTACTAAATTGAGATCGGACGCTTTTAAAGGCCTACTGACGTCTATGGCTGTTTTACCATTAAACAGGTTGTTGTTGTTAGGTGCTGATAACGGAAATATCAGTCTGCTATGTTGAGTCACGTAAACGGTAACATCGGCACATTTTTTGGGTTCCTATTATTACGAATAATTGACACATTCAATTTTTTAATAATACAAATCTTCACAACAGGGAACTATATTAAGAATATTTTTTTAAATGTTTGAAAATCAAAACAAACGATAAATGCGAATATCATAAATTATATTTATTCATTGTAACTTGATTACACAAATTATCTTACTAGGCCCGTTTAAGTTAAAAATCTGATGCGTCATCAATTGATATGCGCGAATAGTGGGAGAAAATTCATTGGCGTAGTAACTACGCCGTATTTAAGTAAAACAAAAACAATAAGTAGCAATTGAAAATTACGAAAAATAACCTACGCCACTGCATGGATTAAAATGCACTAAGTGATGCCAACTAATGATGAAAGAAAATTCGTTTCTGTGCATTGATGACGTATCAGAGTTCTTAACTTAAACAGGCTCTACCAATCTGTAGGAAAATTTTTAATAATTTATCCATCGGTTGACAGTTGACACTGTTTTATAACATTTAGTTCGACTCGAAATGGTTAGTTTTTCTTTAAACAATTAGCGTAATCAACATGTATTAATTTTCGATAGAAAATCAGGGATTTAAATGTATCATAGGATTAGGTGCAATTTAGCTAATATTCAAGTTTTAAGTACGTTAAGACTGTTATGAGACCCCAATTATTCTTCTCAATTAAGTGACTTATTCTTTAGTTGTGCTAGTCAGATTTTATTAGAAAGTATTATGCAATTTCCAAAAAAAAAGAATTATGAAATGTTATGTAATTGTAGAGGGTATATATACATGTATATATTGGAAAATAGATTTGTAAATATCTCTTGTTTGTATGCTTGCATTGATTCCTTGAATCCTTCATGATAAATTGTAATTACCATAAAGTTTAAATGTTTAAATGAGCGAACATTAACATAAAATAAAGAGAAATACCAAGACGGAGACTATTAAGTCACAAAGAAAGTTGGGACATGAAAAATAAGAGATGACGGTGGAGTTTAGCAAATAAAAATGGCTGGAAGCAATTAAGGAAAATTTAAAAAGAATAGATATAAGCAGCTAGAAAAATAAGACAAAAGATAGGACCGAATGGAAAAAGACTATTGAGAAACTACTAAGGACCTTTAAGCCTGGTATGATCAAAATCATCAATGTTAAGTATGAGCTTCCTTCTTGATTTTGTTTTCTTCGGGCTTTGTAAGCCTTCATTACTTATTTCTTTGTAAACGCCCTTAACAACTTCGTAAGTTAATGTTCAGAGCATCGGCAAAACTATAAAGTAACATCTAAAAATACTAACGACGATCATCGACTAACCTCTCTTACAGCACTTAAGGGTAATAGCGGGCCATTGTTATCCTTTCAAAGTATCTTATTAATTGAATTATAAGACATTTTGAGTCTTTATGGAAAGGTTTCGTCATTTTTAGATGTAAATCGTCCAACGTGACCTAACCTAAAAATATTATCAACGCAGGTAGAAATACGTGAAACAAACCTTAAAACAAGATGCAGTAATACGGTCCTGAAAAAACCTATACACAATTGTCCAGACGAATAAAATCTAAACACAGAGAAAGTAATACGACGTAAACAGAAAGAACATACATTTACATTTACATTTTCCGCAGAAACACACCTAGTGCACGAATATAGAAGCAAATTGTTACTCTTGCGCCATCTACTGTTGATTTCGTAGAAATTAGTGTAAACGTTGTTCAATCCGACAAAAATTGTTACACGTACGCCATCTACCGTTGATTTCGTAAAAATCGGTATACTCGGTATCTCGTCCATATATTTCTTATGGTTAATCTATCGTCCGCTAGATGTCTGCTCGATGTAGTTCGACAAGTGGCGTATCAATAATAACTTGTTTGTCGCGATAAAAGGGGCCACCACGTAGTACACCTTTCGCAAGCGTATGAAAGAATCGAGTGGTTGTGATATAAGATTTAAATCGACCAAATAGCATTGTCAACGCATTCGGGCCCGTTGGTAAGTGATCCACATGTGTTTTTCAACGTCACACGTGCTCGCCTATGCGCGTGAATTTTTAGATCTCGCGACCTTACGCTATCGAGCCGACCTTTTTTTATGCATTTTTTATCGCCAATCGTTAATTTAGGGCTATCGCGGCCCCCTAACGATTTTTACTTAGCTTGGCGGCGAATTTTCCGAATTTATCGCAACAAGTGGATTCGTTCCCGATTTTATCATTTTTGATTTTGAAATATTTGAACGTAAATAGGTCGATTTCGGCCTGAATTTGTAATAAACTCGACGCCAATAAAATCAATTTAGAGGGGGGGATTTCGAAACTATGCTATAAAAAATCGAAACGTCGCATTCTCGAGCGTGTAGTACTTAAGTACTTTCTTGTGTTCCTGAAGCGATTTTGATGTGTCATGTTTTATCAGAGTTCGATGTGACCGAAGAGGTGTGGCTTGGCTCGTGACGTCGGCGACGTGTTATTTGAATGCGATGTGGGCAAATTTGCTTTGAATATGTTTGTACCGCCAGTGGTGGCCTTTTACAGTAGCGTAGGTTGATATTTATAAATGGAAGGAATGGTAAACAGCGCAAATATATATATTTTTTCTTATTGCACACCTGTGTTTGTTTTTTACGAAAAACATAAAGCAAAATTATAGTTTTTAAACGGGGATTGTTAAAATGTTTCTTTATTCTGTCCTTCAATTTTTGTCTTTAAATGAATATTAAACATGCTATCGTTGATTTTTGAGTTCCACCCTATCATACATCCATCTTGTTGAGGTTTAAGACTCATGTAATTCCGATATCGAATCACGAGTTGGTCAAATTTAAACCAAAGTATGTTTGAGTTTTTGATCGATTTGGTCAAATTTAAACCAAAGTATGTTTGAGCTTTTTTTTTTTATAAAACATACGTTTAGATGTTTCTTCAAAATATAAACATAATTTTAAATCCCTGATGCCTCCGACGCCCAAACTCCTAGAGGAGTTTTTGAAGAACATTACATTACATTTTATTTAAAACTTGAAATCAAAATAGGCGTGACAAGATTGATTTCTTGATGTTTAGGCTTTTATTTGTAAAATTAGACATTCAAAATGTATTTATTTAAACAATTTAAAATTTGTTCTATAATGTGTGGGTCAAAAAAATGTTGACTTAAAAGTTAACTCTAAGAAATTGTTTTGGAAAAAATGTTAAGGTGTGTCAGCTAGCATTTTCACAATTCGAACGTGAATGCCGCGTTGAAACTTTCTTACATTTGAATTAAAGTCGCCAGCGATGTCGAAACGTTACGCCACTGAACATCTAGATTATATTGAAAGTTGGAGTCTATACAACAGCTTGCATACGGGCGTAAGCCGGCTGGTCCGTGTACGTGCCCTTGCCTCGTTCGCTCGCTCGCTTACTGGCTGGTTCCCCCTATCTATAATCCGCACCGTCTCTTTCGAAACGCTGTGCCGTCCTGCTCCTTCCCGACATTAAAAACACATCTTGCGCCTTTTTTAAACTTGTTTTAACATCCGGTTTATTACGAGCGCGTTCGAATGGATTTTCACTTTCCCTTCATTTCTTTTTCTAATTTCTAAATTTGATATTTTTTTGATTCTGTAAACTTTCAAACTATAAAGAAATTTTCAAAGAATACTAATACTAATAAATAAAATATACAAGATTTTAAAAAAATGCATACATTTTTGATTATAATCGGGCTTTCGTGGATACGCCAATGATTTTATTTAAAAAAAATATTTGTGAATTTAAAACGGACATCTATTAATTACATTCTTACCTAAACCTATTAATGAGTAATTCGCAAAAGATGTCGCTTTACAACGTTCGAAATGGGTTGGGTTTAATTTGTTGAATCAGCTGAAAAAAATTGTTCAAATTAACAATGAAACAAAAAATGAATTTATGAGTATTGGATCCAAGCTAAACCCAATTTTTCCAAATTAAACCCAATCCAACCCAACTTATTTTTAAGTTTCTCTTATAACGCAATTATGGATAATTTATGTAATTAAGAAAAAAATTTTTGATTATTTCGTTTTTAATTTTCGCTCCACTAAAATTGCTTTCGTTGTTTATTGTTTAAAAAAAAAGAACGTGAACGTCAATTTCAACCGTGGCTATCTACGACCATACGTTTCCGAAACGATGGCGCGGCCTCGCAACGCTTGCGATCGTTTGTTTCTTGGGAAAACCGTCAAGTGTGCCTTGAACCAACCAAGGCGTTACATAGAAAAGGTAGACTCATATGCCTGTACTAAATTTATTTCGAGTGGAAAGTGTTTACGTCGGTGGAAATTTATCCGATCCAATCGAATCCGACCAAAGCGCTCACGAAAAAATAAATAGATAAATAAGGATGTTTTTCATCCGACAGGTGGCTGTTATTATTTATTGAACACCTGTAGATGCAACAGAACTAGTTTTATGATTATGTCCATGAAATGTATTATTTATGCCAAAGCTCGTTGCGTAAAAATGGTTTATTTTTATACGATTTGATTATGTAAATGTTTTGCATTTTTTGACTATTTCGTTTGTAAATTTGCCTCAAACATTTTTTACATCATCATTAATTTTGTATATTTTATTATTATTACTATTATTAGGAAAGTCCCCGTTTTTTTATAATAAAATTGAGCTGAAGAAACCTTAATTAATTACACATCGCCGCCACTGTCCCTTTAACACAATTCGCGCTTAATTCGTTAATTGCACGTGTATATGAGCGTCAATTATCGAGATGGCGTCATCCGCACACTTGACACATTTCAACGCGTATCTAGAAACCGCTCGCGGAATCGAATCGGCCGCGAAATCCCGTAAACGAAAACAAAAGAGCATCGCGGAAACGAAAACAAAACGCATCGATTACGTCACGAATCGGTGACGTAGCGGTACGTTCCATTCATCTTTTTTTTGCGCGAAAAGAAAAAGCATCAATTGGATAAAAGAGCCGGTCAAGGTCGTACGAGGTCGTTCGGTGCCCTATTAAAATTATAAACGCCATGCGTTTATTTACTTGTCTTTGTATGTATGTATGTAAGCGTTTAAATCGACCGTCAATATTTCAATTTGTCGGGCGAATTTTGTGAGATAATAATTAAAAAGGAGGGTTTATTTATTTATTTTTTAAATCATAATTTACCAAATTTACAAAATGGAATGGTGCCCCTTTATAATAATAAAAAGCTGTGCATTTAAAATTAAAATTGAACAAAATATGAATTAAAAATTTTTAAAATTAAAAAAAAATTACACGAGTTTTAGTCAAAAAATGTTAATCAAAAAGGGATGTTCAAAATTAAAATTTTTAAATGAAAATTTACCAATTTACATAATGTTGCAGAAAGGTGTCCCATTCTAATAATAAAAGCCGCAATTTTTAAAATTAAAACTGAGGAAAATGTGAATTAAAAAATTTTAAAAATTAAATAAATCGTTTGTTTCATTTATTTCACACACAAGTTTTAATCAATGTCGATAAAAATTATTTTTTTTAACATAATTTATTAATATTTTACAAAATGTTACAGAATGGTGCCCTTTCCAATAGTAAAAACAGTATATTTAAAATTAAAATTAAGGAAAATATGAATTAAAAAAATTCAAAAATTAAAAAAAACATCGAAGCTACTAAACCATACTTTTTGATATTTTTTTGCGCAAATTATTTGTCACAAGTTTGAGTCAACAAATTTTAACGCCAATTTTTGTGTTCGAGTCGTTTTGTAACTCGACGATATGAAATGGGGACCATCGTGTACCCTTAGGGGTTTAGTAGAAGCAAACCCTACATACAAAATAAATACTGACCGTGTGCAGCCTTCTGCGAAGCGAAAGGTTCAGGATAACGAAAGCCCCGACGCCGACGGGTCGAATTTCGTCCGTGCATATTGTAAACCTAAAACCCCCCGTACAAGGGCCCCCCCATGCGAAGCTGCACTATTGTGCTTATACGAGCTTGATGTATTATGAGTGCACATGAAAAAATCTATTTATTTACCTAAGCATTCATTCAAACCGTGACATTAATTTTTTTTAAATTAATTTATTATTTTTATTTTCAAACATTTTAATTCGTCCATTTTTGTTTTGCTTGTGTGTCTTCATTTGTTTTTTATTAATTTTAATTCATTTTCTTGGTTTCGATTTTTTATTATTATTGTTTTTGTCTCAAATTTTTCTGTTTTTTTTGTTTTTTTGTTCTTTTGTTTCTGTTCATTTCGATTTTTCTATTATTTTTTTTCCTTTTTTTATTATCCGTTTTTTTTTATTGTCTTGCCGTTTTAATCTTTTTTGTTCATTTTGTATATTTCGATGTTCTTTTATTTTCATCATTTTTATCTTCATCAGTTTTATTTTTTAAACATTTTAATTCAATTCATGACTTACTATATTTTTTATCGCACGCTACGTGAACAAAATAAACATGAATACAAAATAAAATACATTTTCGTTCAGGTAATCAACGTGAGAGAAACGCTTTAGTTATAAAAATTTTTACGCGTGCACGACGCGACGCACAAATCCCCATGACGGAGAGTTTCGCGAAACTTGGCAACGTCACCGATTTCCTGTTATCGCAGTAGGCTTCGCCTGACTTTTTACACGGTTTCGGTGCACAGGCCGACGACAATCAACGGAATTATCATCCGTGTCCGTACCTGTTATTTCCAACGGACGAGTCCTGTCTGCTCTTCCTGTCCGCGTCGAACGACAGGATGCGCGTTCGTCGTTTTTTTTTGCGCTCCGACCGAGAAATTCAATATTATTCGGGCGAAGACGACGCTCGTAAAATAATATAATAAGTGCATAACGATTAACGAGTTCGAGTCGCGAAATCGGGTTCACGAAGCGGCGCAAGACGGCCATGCGCGACGGAGACGAAACAAATGAAACGTTGTTTTGTATCGCGTTTCAGACGGACGGTGATTCTTTTATCGTAGATTGCCTTGATACGTGTGCACGATCGTGGATGACTTGATTAGTTTTTATTTACACAGTTTTTTTTTTTTAATTAGAAGTTTTAATTGGAGATTTATTTACTGTTTATTTAATTTTTCAGTCCGCGTTGAAAATTTAGTTAAACTAAACTACAATAATATTTTTTATATTGTTTTTGTAAATATATTGAAGACGGACCTTTAAATTCGTAAAACTCATTTAGAACAACCTGTTTAATAGGAAATAAGAATGAAAATAGAAAATATAATTTTCCTTACGAATATATTTTTATTTTATTTATTTATTTATTTTTATTTTTTATTTCAATAAGAAAAAAATGGACATTTTAAGTTTTATTTATTTGCCAATTATTTTGTCATTGTATAATTTTATTTCTTTTTTTATTCAACAGTAGTAATAAAATTATACACTTAAATATTTTAATAATTTTTAGGATTTTTAAAATTATTACAAATTAATAAAGAATAAATAATAATAATAATAAATACCTTTATTGGTCAAAATAAAATACATAGTTTTTGTTTTTGCATTAGTTTGCAACCTAACCTCACTCTAAACTTGATTCATATCAAGATATTTTTGACGTTTACGCTTAAAAAAAGGCTCGTAGCGCAAAACGGTCGTCATATTCGTCATCAGCATGGTCAACTTGACCTAGAACTCGATTTTGAACGAAATTTGAAAGATGAAAAAAAAAACGCAAAAAATCAAGGCCCCTTGAAAAACCCCTTGAAAAAATTGCGATTTTTGACGAAAATCAAAACTTTTCGAAACTTTATGAAATTATCGTCACTTATGTAGAAAATTGCGACGAGTTTGGTAAACAGGGTCCCATCGCTCTATCTTTATCATTTTTTGAGCTACATTTGCTCACTGTTCTTTCTTTTACCGACTGTTACGGACGAAAGGAAGCTTTCCGCAAAAAACGGTTGCATGTACTTCATCAAGATGGACGAGTTAACACATGTTGCGATTTTCAGATAAATCCGTTAGTTGACCAAATTCGTCGAAATTTTAGAGGGTTGAAAGTGAAATGTATGGGTTTACGCTTACGTTTACGCTTAAACAAAGGCTCGTATCGCAAAACGATCGTCATATTCGTCATCAGCATGGTCGACTTGACCTAGAACTCGATTTTGAACGAAATCTGAGAGATGAAAAAATCGCAAAAAATCAAGGCCAACCCCTGGAAAAAATTGCGATTTTTGACGAAAATCAAAACTTTTCGAAATTTTATGAAATTATCGTCACTTATGTAGAAAATTGCGACGAGTTCGATAAACAAGGTCCCATCGCTCTATCTTTATCATTTTTTGAGCTACATTTGCTCACTGTTCTTTCTTTTACCGACTGTTACGGACGAAAGGAAGCTTTCCGCAAAAAACGGTTGCATATAAAGTGAGATCGAAAAAAAGATTAGATTACTTTGAGTAAGCCATGAACAAAAATCGGCATGTCTTTACTTAAACCACTATTTATTTCTTAATGTCAAATTGACGTTTGTCAAAAATGTTGTCCAAACAAATCAAAGCTTTTGTTTTAGAATTCTGTTTTTGAAATGGAAATGAAACAGTAAACGGTGAATGACAATATTCTTACG
>JAFFZR010013053.1:3562-37945 GCA_018397195.1 Lethrus apterus | reverse complement strand
GTTATGACGTCATCGCCATTTTTTTTAAATGGCAACCTATATTTTTTATGTTTTATTTCGTTATGATTTTTAATTCTGTTTTCAACGGTATACAAATTTAAATAGGTTGCATAAGAAAAAAATCAAGGAAAACGGCCTTACAATTTTAATAGAAAGATGAATGAAATGAACAAATTAATCCCACTAATCCATGATACGGGAAAATGTTACTACAAAAAGTCGTTCAAATAAGAAATTGTGCCCTACACAAAATTTCAGAAAGATCTACCTACTTTGATCAAATCGTCTTATTTTGTTTAATCATTGTTTGATCATAGTAGGTAGATCTTTCTGAAATTTTGTATAGGGCCACAATTTCTTATTATGAATGAATTTTCTTAGTAAAATTTTGCCGTATCATGGATTAGTTGGATTAATTTGTTCATTTCATTCATATTTCTATTAAAATTGTAAAGCCGTTTTTCTTGATTTTTGGTTTGTTGGTGATTGAATCACAATTGAAGCCGCTATTATCTCGTAGATGTATATTGAATTTGTCAATAAATTTCTTTATTATTATTATTAATATTCATACGAAGTTTAAAATACCTTCGCAGATGTGACCTCAAACTAAACTTGCTCCAAGTAGATGTGTCCTCTTATGGGCATCCTCTAGGACAAGAATATAACCAATGAGGGTGTAGTATGTAAGAATCTGGTTGTAAAAGGGAGTATTCCAGGTATTTTTGTCTATCACGAAACATACTAGATAATAGAATTACGTGACGTCAGGGCAAGGTTCCCACTTTATTTGAAGTACGTAATTTTTAAAACAGAATTTGTTTATTTAATATAAATAAAATTTTTTAAATTTTAATTTAAATCGAATTACGATACCAACAAAATTCTTTTTTATCTAATTTTTTAATTAAATAAATATATTGATTGCCTTTGCCAATAAAATTTGATTAACATTTAAGGTGTGGAAACAAAATAAAATTAACTGTACTTATGGACTTACTTATGGATATATCTAAAAAGAGTTCTTTGCAGATTTGTTCATTCATGTAACCTTCATACACTACAATTATATGCGTGTACCGTTATGTAACCTTAAATACTTATCGTTTTATTAGTTTCAAAATATTTGTTTTAAATATTTAGATAATAATTTTCATTAACAAATAAAGTGTTGTTGTTTTGCCATTAAAACAAGTCTGTAAATAAATTATTATTATAAATTGGATTTTGTTTACTTCATGTATAAACAAATAAAGAAAACAAACAATTCATATCTTAATTTTTCATTTATTAATCATAAAATATCATCAAAAGAACATTTTCTTTTATCTTAATAAACAATATATACCCTTCTTGACTAACACTTTCCTCTAATTAAACTAATGCCTATAATACATAAACATACCACCATACTTGAAAGTAAACTGGTTTGTTAGCACATTAAGAACTTGAAAGACAAGGTTTGCTTATATTTTATTATACAATAAGAACCTATTGTACAATATATGCAACTGTAAATTGCATAAATAATTAATTACAATAGAAATTATCTATGCAAAGAAATTAGTTACTACTTCTATGAAAGAAGTTTTGGCAAGATTATGAAAATGCAGTATAATGATAGCGTATGATGTGATTGTATTCACAGATAAACGATAGATTTACTACACATAAAAGCAAAATATATTGACTAAGTAAATGAAATAAACTTAAGATAACTGTACGTTCCTTAATTTTACATTTAAGTTACAACAATCAACTGATTAAACAATTTAAAATAATTTTCACGTAATGAAAATATACTTCACCTTAAAACTGGAGTAATGATCAATAAATATGTACAAAGATGCAAAGTTATGTTTACCATTGAGATGAAGATTGCAATAAAGAAGTTTTGTGGAAGTTTTTGAAGTATAGGAATGTTAAAAAAAAATGTGATTTGATTGTCGCAACTTAAAATATACAAGAACCTTCTGACTAATTAATCTTTCATATAAAACAGATAACTAGCTATTTTGTAAACTCTCTTAATTTTTATAAACTATATCCAACCCTTACAGGACGACACCTGATGAATGTGATGTTGGGACGATGGTGTTCCTGCAATGGGAAGGTTCACAGCCACACAACATTCACGCCCATTCAAAAAAACAGTTCAGATCACAGAGTTTCACTATCAGTTGCAAGGCACTGGCCATCAGTTGGTCTCATAGCTTGTAAGCAATGCAGCATCTACAGGCTCCATACAACTGGGACAAGTCAAACTACGCATGAGCCAATCATCAATGCATGCCATGTGATAAGTGTGCATACAAGGCAAGTAACGTACAGCATCACCAACTAGAAACTCCATCATACAAATAACACATTCACGTGCCTTTTTGCAACCATCGTAAGTGCCAGTAGGTAAATGCTGTATTAAACCAATTCGTTTAGCTATTTTAACCTGTTCTTCCTCAGTCAACTGTGTGACAGATCGTGTAACACTTGGGGATGGATGGTAAACTGGAGATGCAGCCTGTATCGGTAAGGTCTCCTGTAAATAACTATTATTACAAAAACATTTAAAAAAATAATATTAAAAATCTTTATTTCCTAACTGGAACTGCAATCTTGCAAATATTTCACCCAATTATTATATAATATGATTATTGTGACTAAATTATATAATGAGTTTATGAGAAAATAGTTGTGTAGATGGTTCAGTTTACTTCCATATGTTGGTAAAGTCACAATAATCATCAGGACTAATGTTTGTTCCCTTCGATGGCTTCTGTAATATTTCCAGGGTAGTAATACGGTAAGCATTCTTGGGTTAGAAAAACTGAATGAGCATCTTATCCAAATCGTTTTCTCTGCGGTTCCAACCCGGAAAGCAATTTTTTAAATGACAAAGGCCGCGGAAGCCTACAACTTACAACCTACCTGATAAGGAGACGATCCTAACTGATCAGAAGATGTTTCCCTTACACTGTCACTACCTCGTAACAATGATATATCGTCGGTAGTGGCTCTCTTCAAACAATTACCCATTCTGTAGATTCTGGTCACGCATTTATTTTTTTAATTTTTCTTGTTCTAAGACACTTTCCACAATAACATTTCCACGACGTAGAATTCATGTATAACCAGTTACTTCTCGTTGTAAATATACGCCGATTTACTTCATCGCAGACGTTAACTAAGAATGTTTTGATAAAAAAGATAACAATATTGACATACAAAATACTGACAATGGAGGCGAGCGATACAATAAAATTTTATTCCTTTTTCTAAAATTGGCAACCCGTCTAAATAGTATTATCATACCATCTAGTGATATCAAAGAAAACTTGTGATATAAATGATTCCCTATATATACAGTTCATATCGATCATTTATCTGATAACACGCAAAATATAAATTTTGATGTTACTTTCTATTTTATAGGAAGTATATATTTAAAATCTAATTAGGATAATATTTAGAAACTACAAGATTATAAGTTAAATTTCTTGTAAATTTCCTTGTTTTCGCGCGTTTTATCGATAATTAGGAATCTGTATTGGAGCAAGTAATATAATTTGTTTATGATTTCGAAGTATATTTGAATTAATTTATATATGTATGTTATAGTTTCGATTGATGTAAATTATTAATATTTCGTGGGGTAGTCAAATTTGGAAATTGACATACGCATTCTAGCGTGTAGTAGGTTAACTAAAGATTTGACATCGCACAACACAAACTACGTCCCGGCAGATTTTTTAGTTTTATCAATTTTTGAATAGACTGCGCCAGAGTAAAAACCAACTGCGACGGACGTCGAGGAAAAGAGCGACGCCGACGGAGACATCAACAATGAGCTCTAGAGTAAAGCTTCCACAAAAATACAGGCCGATAACATTCTATTGATTTTTCTGAAACGTTCGTTGAACCAATCACAGAGTTAGGACTATTTTTAAAGGGTGAGGTTGTTGTTGGGTTTTTACAAAGCTAGTGCGGTGCTACATGTAAAGTGCGTGCAGGTGTGGAATTTCCGAGCCAGTGGGAGCTCGGTGTAACAACCGACTCTCCGATGCAGGTGGCCACTCTTTTTCGTGAGTCCAGCACACTGCTGGGTGCGAGTATGGAGGCGGGCGGTGGCGGAGTACCGGATTCAGCTGTCCCCAGTCTAGGGCCCGGACCATTATCTTACGACACATACGGCCACCCCTACAATAATAAGTACAAATTGTAAGTACAACCCATCTTATCGCCACGCGGTGCATGTAAACATTACATTTATCTTATTCATTAGCTTTGTCTTATCTCTTATTATTGCTATCATGACGTTTTTATCTTTCTTTAAAATAAAGATTTTATTTTCTTTTGTTCCAAAAGTATATTTCAGCGATATTTTGCTAATCAACCTAATAAAAATAACGAAAACACTGATGTTTTCATACATGTCAATTTTATAATGAAAAATTCATCATTTTTAAAATTCCCGCCTATTGATATTAAGGGTTAAATTTCCTTTTATGCAAAAATTTTGACGTTCACTGGTTTGTGGTCTGTTTACACAATACCAGATTACCTTCACTAGTTGCGATGTTGCCTAATTTCGAAATGTGAATTCAAATAGAACATCCCTTTAGGCCTTGAATGTCATCCTGTGTGAGTAGTGTTGTATTACACGCCCTAAAAGTACTGGCTTTACACTAAAGCTTATGTTATTTATTGTCTAGAAACATGAAATTAGAACCCCAGGACGATGGTTATGAAACAAGTGCAGATTTGCTTCTATCAAACACTGCCAGCATTAACCATGATGTCAAGTGTGAAAAAATTGAAGACCCCTACAGTTTTATTGATGATGATCCTTTACCAATGTTACCTGGACCCCATGGGCCTCCTTGTATGAACCCAGTTCAACCAGTCAGTAATCAAATTTTACCAGGGCCTAAAAAGAGAGGCAGAAAAAAGAAAATCAAACCCGATCAGTAAGTACTATATATACTTATACATTTTGAGTTATTGAATATTGTATATTTTTAAAATACTTTTAATTCAAATATCTTTTCTGATATAACAAATACTTTTATATAAAACTATTACGTTAGTAGTTCTGTGATATGCACTCTCAGTTTTAATGCTTTTACTTATATATATATATATATATTTCCGTGTATATTTAAAGAATATACCAAATTTCATGAAAATCTTAACTAATTCGTGATTTAACAAGAATTATCGAGCTAAGACGGAGGTTTCAGTTCGTTCAATCAGAAACCTGTCATAGTTATTTTATGTCAATGAATACTTGATTATGACTTAATTACGACAGTGCAACCTTTACAATAAACTTTTCGACTTTTGCAATTTTTTAAAGTGAAAATTTAAAGGAAAAAAACTATAAAAACTCCTACGAAACAAACACCCAGGCACATAAAATGTGTGTCACATGTGTTAACATCTTTATAAGGAGGTGACTGGTTTATAATGTAATTACTTAAATAAATTGAAACTGCATCACCATATATTTCGATAATTTGTTCGAGATAATATTATAATAATTTTATTTAAATTTATGGGCTATCGAAATAATCATAGAATAAAATATATTTTTCCGTATTACAGTTCCTATTATTATTATTATTATTATTAATTAATAATAATAATCTTTATTAAAATCTAATCTATTCGTTCATAGTCATTCATATAAAAATTTAATTGTAGACCAGAATTTACACAAGAGTTAAATGGTATACCTAGGCCTATAAAAGAGAGAAAGAAACATGACAGATTTAATGGAATGCCTGAAGAGGAAGTTTCGAAAAGGACATTACCTGATCATTTAACTTCAAATTTAGATATTATTATAGTAAGTATTGCTGACTTATATTTTTATGCTAGTTTTGACTATTACGTTCTGGCAGATATGTTTTATTGGCCTGCATATTATTAACAATTAAAAAAAAAAAAATATTAATTTTTAAAATTATGATATTCAAATATGATAATTAATAAGGTGATTGGAGTAAATAATTCTTATATTTGTGGTAAAGTAAAATGGGTATAATTTGTTGCTTGGCTGGTCCAAAAGTATTGACCAGTTTCACAACTGGCATAATCAATACCTAAAGAGAGTGAGGGAGATAGAGATACTCTTTCTTGTGTCTAGGTTTTTTTATAGGGAACTAAGAGATTTTGGATGCTTATATCTTGTATGTGGGAGTGAAACTTTATAAAATAGAAATTGTACCTAGCATATGGCACAATGCCAAGGCTCTATTTTTATTTACAAACAGAACTTGGAAGTAGTAGAAATCATAAATTAAATTCAATTTATAACATTTACATAATAATATTTTTTAATTATTCTTTATAAATTAATTTTTTTATTAGTTAAATTATTGGTTGTGTACACTTTTTTTTTTTACTTGAGCTTCAACCAAATAAAAATATTGTTTGTCATAATAAGTATTAAATTAATTAACTATTATTTAAAAATGATGAAAGTTTACTTTCATTACTTTGTAGTAAAAGAAATCATTTCCTTTTAGATTGGAATAAATCCAGGGTTATTTGCTGCTTATAAGGGGCATCACTATGCAGGACCAGGAAATCATTTTTGGAAGTGTTTATACCTTTCTGGTTTAACTGCACAACAAATGTCAGCAGATGAAGATTATAAACTGTTGCAAGTTGGTATTGGCTTTACTAATATGGTGCAGCGTGCAACTAAGGGTAGTGCAGATCTAACACGTAAAGAAATTAAAGAGGGTAGTCAAATATTGTTAGAAAAATTAAAAAAATTTAGACCTAAGATTGCAGTTTTTAATGGCAAACTTATTTATGAAGTGTTTTCTGGCAAGAAAGAATTTAATTTTGGAAGACAACCTGATCTTGTTGAAGGCACTAATACAGTAAGTATGCTGATAGAAATAATACAATAATAGTTTATAATACTAGTTATAATATAATACTGGCTCCTGCTGTATATTCTTTTTTTTTATATATAAAAAGTACTTTCAATCTTATAACTTCTTATAACTTGCACTTTGTTAGTAAATCTTTTCATATGTTCATTTCTTATGTCATTTTTTTTATATTTATTTTATTGGTTGTACAACAAAATTTTTTTGGATTGAATTGATTTATAAATTTTATTAATTTATATAATTTTTTGTTGTTATAGTATATGTGGGTAATGCCTTCATCAAGTGCACGTTGTGCACAACTTCCTAGGGCTGCTGACAAAGTACCATTTTATGCAGCTTTAAAGAAATTTCGGGATTACTTAAATGGACTTATACCTGATATTGATGAATCAGAGATGGTGTTCAGTGAACCCAAAGTAAAGTCTTGTTATGAGGCCGAGCCGAAACCTGATCCATACTCTGATATAACGGATATTAGTAATGCTGTGATCAAGAATGAAGATGGTACAATTGTTCCATGTAAAAAGAAAAGAGGTAGACCTAAAAAAATTAAAGTGGAAGGTGAAGAACAACCAAAGCCTGTTGTGAGAAAACCTCCTGTGCAAAATAACAACTGTGATTTTCCTAAAAAGAAAAGAGGCCGGCCTAAAAAAGTCAAAGTTGAAGATGTAGAAATGAATCAGGATAATGCAACTACCAACATGTCAAAATGTTACTCAAATCCATCACCGATACAGTCGCCAAATAATTTTTATCAAATGGGCCCTGCACTAACTCCTCCTAACGGTGCTAGCAACTTATATGCACCACAAGCACCACAGTATTGTCAGTCACCAAGACCACCATACAGTCAATCTCCGAGACCTCCCTTTAGCCAATCACCTCGACCTCATTCGCAACCATTCACACATTCTGACCTTAGCTCAGAAATTAGTGCTGCAATTAGCTCAGATCAGCTTGGTTCACCGGCTTCACCAAGTTTAGGACCACCGGACTTTGAACCACCTACAAGTATGGCAGAAGAAGCAGAATGTCGTTTAAGCAGTCCAGCACCTTCTACACCGAGTGAACAACCACATTATCCTTATCATTCTTATGGAATGGATCCACCAGCAGAACAACATTATCCTTCTCCTCGTCAACCGCAAGATATTGCTTCCAAAAGTTTATCAGGACTTGAATCGTTGGTAGATCAAATTCCTAGCATCACAGACGGTGAAGCGCCGTTAAGTGAAACTCCTGACCAGTACTCCGGCCAGTTTAGTAATTATAATGTACCAGCTCGGACCAGTCCAACACCCTATAATTATCCCGCTGGATCGGGCTACCCATTATATCCTACTCCTACATGGAGTAGTCATTATGAACCAGTACCACTTGGATATCCACAAATTCCTTATGCTCAGAGCTATGCCCCAAGTCTTCACATGCCTAGCCCAAATTATCCATATTACAGCTACCCTCAACCGGCTCCAACACATCCTCCTGGTTACCCGCCTTATTTAGGCGGCTTCTGATTGGTTTCCGTCACTGTGTATTCATGTTGTGTACCTGTACCATATGTTCAGCTAGTACCTAGCAAGTCTGTCCGCTTGAGTACAGTTGGTCACTTGCATTTCGACAACAGAGACTTGCACAGGGTAAATGGTGATATTTTTTTGTCATAAGTATTTTCTCTAAACTTTGAATGTTAGGTAGGCCAAGGGTTTCGTGCATTATTCTACATTCAGATCTCAGTTGAGTGTGTGCGTGTTAAATCTGAGTGTGTGGTTCATCGTTATAGCTGTAGCCAATGTCATTCATTTCAATAAACATTTGTTATAGCTCTTCAGGCCGTCTTTTCTTGCCCCCTTCTCCCTACCCCACATATCATCAACATCGAGATAAGGCAGCCACTGATGTGCTTGCCACTTATGGTTTCTCAATATACTTTATATGAATAATACAAACTAACAGAGTATTTTTATAGCACAAGACTATTAACTATTTATATTATTACCAATAACATCATTTGTCTTGTGCTTCATGATCTAGTCAAAATTTTACCTATTTACCTCAATTTTGTATTATTATATCTATTTGAAAAAGTTCGATAACTAACACTGTACCAATATTATACATTTTACTCCGTAGTTGCCAAATTATGTATCAAAAAATTATTCAACTTTAAACAAAAAAATCATGAGTATATTGTAATTTAATTATGTTATAAACAATTGAGAAATAATTTGAAATTAGTTACTTAACGTGGTCTGGTCGGTCCTACTTATTAATTTTAATGTGAACAGTATTTTATTTTTCAATTACTATAAATAAAAATTGTTTTAGTTTATGACTTTTTTGTTCCAGTGACGTTTCAGAAATCCTTTCGCATTGAATATAAATTTATTTAAAATGTATAATTTATTTTTATTAATGGAACGTTTCCTTATGTTAATTATAATATATTAATTACTTATTTTTCTTAATTTAGAATATTTTTTAATTCATAATTTGATTTATATTTTCTTATTTATTACGTTTGCAATTATTATAAGAAAGAATTTTTATTTTTAAAATGTTCTTAGTTTTATTTAATAAATTGATTAATTAGAAAACTACATTCCTTAAAGATTTAAAACATTAATCTTGAATAATTTTTTGTTATTTGTACAATATACGTAAATGCTTGCCATTTTTATTAAAGTTGTTCCAACTTCGTATTGTAGAATACAATTTCATATACATAATACAAAATACAAAATAAGCAATTAATTTGAAGGTCATTTATTTCTAATTTTTAAATATATATTAAATTTATAAGGAAAAATCACATTTATCTATATGTATATGAGAGAGTATTAAATTTACATTCATTTATTAAATGTTGATTAAAAATGAATGTGAATAAGATTTGTAGGCTATAAGTATGTGATAGATTTTAGCTTGTGTACTTTTTTGAATTAATTTAGTAAACTTATTTTGGTATTTGGAATTTTTTTGTAAACGGTGTACAAGTCTAGTTTACAGCCTAAGATTTTACTGACCGCAGTTTATGTATAATTGTTGTAAAATAACTTTAAAATCAACTTTAATAAGCATCACATTCAAAATATACTTGATCTCCAATTGAAATAATTGTTGCTTCACATATTTTACACAGTTTTATAAATGTATTCTTTTGGTCATTTTTGTCCAATTAATAACTGTATGTCGTTTTATTATATATGAATGTATATACGTATACACTGTGTCAGTAAAACAAGTTAGTGCTAAACATAAAATGTGATGTAATAAACGAATTAATACTACGATTCATTTTAAAAAAGAATTTTTATAATTCTAATGAATGGGCTTTGACATGTATATATGAGAACATTTATGTAGTTATCAACTGTTTTTAATTAGATGTATTTAATTAATAAATGTGTTTATATCTTGACTAGTCTAAAATGTTAAATAAACACACAAGTACAATTACTCTGTTAGTTTTTGAAGCATAATAAATCTATCTTAAATTTTTGTACTTTTAATCAGTATTAGCGTCAAAACAATAGAGATTATTTAAATAAAAATTGTTTTAGTTGGAGAAAATGGTCATTTTATTTTAGTATTTAAAGTACAAGCCTTTTGCAAAAGAAATAAAAAATATACATATAAGAAGTAGGTAATGTTTAAAATGTGTACATGAGGAAGACGATCTAGTCATTGTATTAAATATAATAATAAAAAGATTACCTACTTTCTATATTAATATTAAAAAATTAGAAGTAATAAACTCCTCCTATTTACATATAGTCGTAATTTTTTAAGTTTAATATTCTTCCCTTTGAAAATATAAAACTTTATTAAAAACTTTTAGATTTTTTACAATATGCCATTTAATGCAATTATATTTATTCAAATTTCCTGCCATCTTTTATCGTATTAAAACTTATACGTAAATTTTTTTGTAAAATGTAAATAAATCACAATATATCATACAAAGCGTATATTCATTTTATTATTAGTAGTTGTGAGCTACAAATTATAAAACAACAAATAAAATAATAAAGCCGATTGATTATTTAAATGTGGCGCCAATAATTATATTTTGTTGCACTAAACGTTCGTTTAAAATTTGAAAATCAAATGTTGTTAACAATTTAAAACAAAAAATTTGAATAAAAAAATATTAAACAACGGAATATATTTAGTTGTTTTGCGTGTATGGTGTGCACATGCGAGAAAGAAAAATCTGTCGTACAAAGTAATACAACTATTGTTTTTCAGGCTTAATAGTATATTTCGTAAAAAACTGTTGAAATCACAGTTAAATAATTTAATTAAAAATGACTAAATGATTTGAGTATTCGTTTTTTAACAAATTACAAAAGAGAATACAAAAGTGTTTTATTTTAGTATCATATCAAAACAAGTTAACAAAAATATACATAATAAACTTATCTATATAAATACATTGAAATTTACCCTGAAAATAAAACTAAAATTAATCAATTTTAATCAGTTCAAAATATACAGTAACTTTTATATATTAAAAAGAAATGTGATATGTGCAGCCCACTTACTTATGTTTGAAACACATATTTAATACAATTATAATTTTATTACTGCAGTGTGCTTACGTATTTAAATTTACTGTATATGTTGAACTACGTCATCATAGTAAAATAATATAAATCACATTTGTATCAAAGTAATTAAATAATAACAAAATATGTCTGGTATCTATTATGTACAAACATAAATAAATATATATATGTATATATTTATTTATATATACACATATATACATAAATATCATATTTACACTAAATTAGACGAATACAAAATATTTAAGTTATTTATCAAAATTTAATTATACAAATCTATGTACATAGATTTAAAAAAATATATTTACATTTATAAACACTTCTTTCTATCCTTAATACTTCAGATACAACTTATTTTAACAAACAACATAACTATGTACATTTAAATCTGAACAAAATAAATAAATTACAATTTTAAATGTTGGTAAAATTTATTTGTAATCAGTGGCGTAACTGACATAATGCACAATATACATCCGTTATTTTGATTTTGGTGTAAACCCTTCGTGTATGATTTATTATTTCGGAAGCTCATAAAAATCCTATTACACCACTAAGTTTAATTTAAAGTAATTACAATCGTTTTATTGCTATTATTGTATTGATAATTGTTAACAGACATTTTGTCTGCAATTGAAGTGGACATTTAAAATTGACTAAATTACAGAATATATGCATAGATTAATAATTAACACATTAAAGCAATATATATCATACATATGGATGTACTTTTGTCCCATCATAATAATCATCAGAAAAAAGCTTGTACATATGATTGTCCTAACATATGGCAGTTTTATAAAAAAACGTAATTAGAAAAATGAAATCAATTCCAACAATCTAGCATAATACTACATAATAAATTGTAAACTATGTTAATATCACCTTGTAATTAATTTGCTATTATCCTATTTGTTTAAATATTTGTACTAAATTCTATTTCTAATATCAATGGATTAATACCAATGAAGGAATTTATCTCCTATTGCTCGCTTAATTAATTATAAATAACAGTATATGTGAATGTGTATATACATAATGAATGCTTATGTAGACTACTACACAAGCATTCATTAACATTACATTAAAATAAAGATTACTTAAATAATAGGAAAGACATAATTAAAGATAAACCTGTTAAGTCATATAATCAAAGTTTAACAAATTTAAATAAAAGTAGTCGTTTTTTTTTTAGTAAGCTCGTAAGTGTGTGTTAACACAACAAAATACATTTTTATTCATGACAGTTCATAATTATGACTTAGAAATTAGAAGGAATTGAAATGAATGATGAAATAATGAGTCTTACCAACATTTAAAATATTTTAAATAGATTTAAAATGTATAATTTCAAAGACTAGTCCATTTAATGAAAATGCTATGAAAATATACTTAAATATTTATAAATTGTTTCCATTTAATGGAAATTCAACAATATGTATATGTTTAACGTAAAAATATCTATTAAGTAAGAAGACACTGAAAACTATGCCTCTGGTGGAGGTTTCGAATTTGTTGAAACGCTTTCGACTATCACTTTTTTGTTATCAGTAACATTAAATTGTACATTTGGTGAAGAACTTCTATCTCTGCCGTCTTGATCTTCAAGAAATCTGTCCATAAAATCAGTCAGGCCTGGATGTAACGTATATTTCTTCTTTTCTAATCTTATTTTATTTGCGAAAATATCATGACGTTCTGATTTTTTCCAAAAGTAGTAAAACTGAACTAGTTCTCCTACCGATCTTGTTCGAACCTATAAATGCAAGTAAAATATCAAAAATGAAAATAACCATAGAAGCTTTACCTTATTTTGTTGTATAAGGTGAAAATTTTTTCCAAAAGATCGAACGCCAGATTCAAAATTTCTACATTCTTCTTCTGACCATAGACTCATTGTATCAGAATTGGGTATAACATTCATACTAATTCGTCGTAGTGCTTCATCTATATTATGACCACATTGTTGTAATAAGAAAAGAGCTTGTTCATCATCACGTAATTGGGCACCCATAGGTATACTTGATTTATTAAAAGAAGAAGCTTTTCTTAAGAACTGTTCAACTTCTGTTTCTTTGGTAGGTTCCGGATCCCAGAGTAATTTGTCATCATTCTCGTAAGGTAATGCATCATCATAATGACGCAAGCCTTCCGGAATGACAGCTTGGTAATCACTACCAACCATAATGGTCTGTAAATATTAAAATATATAATACAATTATAGCGAGAGCCCTTAAAAAAATAATAAAAATGACCAAATGACTAAAAATTTAAATTTTGAATTGAAATGAAAAAAAAATATGAATGATGATAAAGCAAATGACCTTATTAACCTTTCGCCACTCATCTTCTTCGGGAACATAATCATAATCTTCTTCTTCCTCTTCACTAATTCGTGAACCAGCTAAAATGTAAAGTGTATGTATTATGCAGTCAAATCTATCAAAAATTGATAAAAACATACATCGCAATAATCTAGAAGCATCTGGATCACTTTCTGGTATTGAATCATAAAGAGTGCACAATTTTGATGGTTGTTCCGGGGGATCCGGTTCACTTTCCTGCTCCTCCATTGCTTCAGATTGTTCAGGATCATCATCAACTGGACTTTCATTTTCTTGGTTTTCACCTTGATAGCCATACAATGCTAATAATTCTTCTAAAGGCATTTTACTTTCCTAAAATAGTAAAGTAAGGTCTTCGTAACAAATAAATATACACAATTACTTTCTGTAAACGTTTGAGTTCAACGGAAGGATCCTCAGATTCACCAGCTGCTAAAGCTTCTTCCTCCTCTAAAGTCCTCTCATCATCAAAGTCATTAACTAACATTTCCACCGATGGATCAAATAATTTATCTATACTTGGTGATCCATTATCTTTGCCATCATTATTAACAGTCACTACGTCACCCATGTTAAAGGTATTTAAGCATTCCTATTGTAAATTAACACCAACAAAATTAAATGAAATTTATAAACAAAAACATTCAAACAAAGTGAGGTTATAACTAAGTCGAAATGAGCGGGCTCCTTAGAACACTATAAAATTTTACTTTGCAACTCATGAAATATATCTTAAGTAAATTAAATATTAAAAACATTGCGTCAGTTATTTAAAAAGATGTCACACGTACGATTTCCGATCAAAAAAATCCAAATATAATTTATTTTTAATTCAGTTTACTAAAAACAACGACAAGCGTCAGCCATTTTTGTCACGTGAATAATATAATCAGAATATGGCGTATTATAAAATAACTATTAATACAATTAAACAACTCGAAAACAACAATCAATTTTTTATTACAATCTGCCAATTAGTTCGAAAAACCACAATTTCCATTATTTTTTAATATGTATATATACAAAATATATACTACTTCAATTTGTTTGTAACTTCACTCTTATTATGATCCATAATCATTTTTAATCAAACTTCAAAATAATCTAAAAATGAGTGATTTAAAATTAATACCTTATGCAAAATTGTGTTCTAATATTAGTGAAAAATTTCAGAGGCAGTTAATTAAAAGTCTGTAAATTTGTAATTTGATTTAAAATTAATATTTTAATTCCAGTGGCTATTGCTTCCATTCAACAAATAATTGTAGATAAGGATGCACTCGAACGAATCAAAGTTGAAAACAATGTCTCTGAAGAAGATTTCTGTGATTTAGTAGGCACATATACAAGTATCGTTACCACATTTATGCAACTGAACAGAGAGGAGTTCGAAGAAAAACTTATTACTTCAGGATATACCCAGACATTTATAGACAACTTACCTTTAAATAATCAAAACAAAGAAACTATACTAACAAATGTAGAAATGCACGATAATGTGCAAGCAAATCTGCGATATAAAATTGATATTAGCTTAAATAATAGGTAAGACTATTATAGAAGTTTATTGAGAATTTATTTATTTTTTTCTAGTGTCTTACAAAGAGTTGTACCACCATGGATTATAATGACTGTGAATTCTAATAATAAAGATGTTACCTTCTCAGTCGACATTAGCACGTTCCACAAACTTCGATATAATGTAGCACTGTTATTGAAAGAACTTAACAGTTTAAAGAATGCACATATACTGAAGAAATAATAATTACACATGTGAATCACTTTATACAATTATTTATGTTAGTTGTTGCCATAATACGTTAGTCATAATTGCCATTGATATAGAAAAAAATAAACAAACACTTTTGAAATAAGAGCGTACTATATTCTAAATAGATAGTGACTAAAGGTTTTATGAATTTTATGTTGTGTGTTACTATGGTAACATTTTGGTTCCATTATTTAAATAATTGTAATAAAATTGTTTTTTTGTTTTTATTATTTTATAATAAATATAATTAAGGCATTAGTTTTATTAAATTATCGCCATAAAAGATTTTTCTGGATTGCTGCGACAGAATTCAAATTTTTACCAATGGCGGCCGGTGAAAATTTTAAATAAGGATGCATATACAAAATAAGAGAATTCATTTCTTCCTAATTTTCTTTTTTCGTCGCAGTGCTTATGTATGTACGAGCCGCCACTGTCTCTTAAAATAGTCTATAATAGATTTCTTCATATCTATGTGATCTTTCATAGACACTATAGGGTTTTATTGCCTAACATTTATAGATGAGGTCTTAGTAGAATAATAACCAAATAAAACATTTAAAAATATATAGAAATTTATTTGCAGTTCACAAACGAAGTAACTTTAACGTTAAAATATATTTAACAAATTAATAGATGACCGTTGTGTAATAAATATTTACTGATTTATTCGAAAAAACAACACACTATGTAAATTATGGCACATATGGAGCATCCATTAATCAACAAATTTTAAATATTAATAAGAACTAGGTACATACGTATACAGAATCACTAACATCCAAATATGTAACAAAATCTGTAAAAACATTGTTTAAAATTTGGTAATAATAAATTAAAATAAACATACCATGTAACAAAAAACAAAAATACGAGCTAGTGGATATCTCCGAAGAAAAACGCCAGTACGAATACTTATGGCGTCTAAAGTTGAGTAAGCGTGTTTAACTCTACGTGTAACACCAGCATCAAACGGAGATACAACCATCAGTCGTGGAACTTGTGATTTAGCTGTAAAAAGAAAATTTTAAATCATGTTATAGATTCACTTATAATCATACCGTCATCAGTATCATTGATATCAGAAATAACATGCTTACGTTGATTTTGTAACAAAACTCTGTGATATTCATTCTAAAAAATAAACAGTTTATTTTAATCGATATAACAATAAAGACACACCTCTAATTTCTCTAACTGAATTCTTAGAGCATTACGTTCAGTGGTTATTGTTTCAAGAGTATTTTGTTTTGTCATTAAAGTTTGAGTAAGGGAATGTAAGCGAGATTCAGAATCATCATTGGTTTTAAAGCTAGCCGATTCTTTTAACTTGTTCTTCATTTTATCCAATTCAGAGGAAACATTTCTTAGATTAATTTGATGTCGAGTTAGTTCAATAAGTGTTACTTGTAATTCCTACAAAATAGTTTTAAAAATGAATTTGTATAATAATTTACAACCTTTGTTTTTATTCGACAATCATCTTCAGCAACTAGTCGTATCTTTCTCTCATTATCCAACAATTCTTGTAAGTTATGAATCGATTGCTGATTGCTGTTTTGTACTTTAACATACTGTTGTTGCAATCCAATTAGATCATTTTTTAAACTAACAATTTTTTCGGAAAGCTCTTTATTTTTTTCTTGTTGAAACTCAAGTTCATGTCTAAAAGCATAAATGAAAGGAGCAATAAGATACAATATATTTATACCTTAATTCCTCATTGTAGGTATACAATATATTTCCATCCGTTAGATTTTCTGTTTCATGTTTTTGCAATATTAAAGATTCTTTTTCTTGTAAAATTCTTTGTGCACGTGACTTATATTGTTCCATTTCATTTTGAGCCAGAGTTACAGATTCATTTGCACGTTCTACTTGATTTTGTAAATTCAGGTTATCATTTTGAAGTTCGGAATATAAATGTTGTAAATTTAATAGTTGCTTAATTAAAGTTTCCATTTCTCTTTCATATCTAATCAATTTATCTTCATCATCATATGTTTGTGTATCTTCTTGAACATGGAAACTGAAACATATATCATGTTTGACTTGAACATATCTTTATGAAAGTCTGATACATTAATTCAGTAATAAATTAAATTACCTGCTAGGACTAAATGTTTTAGGTGACGATGGCGAAGCAGATTTTGTGTTTTGATTGCTTGTATCTTGAATGGCATGTTCTGAAAAATACACAAAATAAAAAACGCAAATTTTAAATAAAACATCAAACCTTCTTCCTTTTTATCTAAACTTAAGAATATAGCTTCATCATCAGTTTCTAACTGTGACTTATCACTTGTAGACGAACTGTCTTTTACACCCGATTCAAATAAATTTGAATTAGTTTGTTCATTACAAATGTGATACAGGGCTTGTTGAACAGGATAATTTTGATTTGGCTCACCTGATTCTATCAAGCTTGTACTGAAATAATAAATTGTAAATACGGAAACTAAAACTAAAAAATGTTACCTATTTTCCAAGTTCTTCGAACTCTCGTTTAGAACATTGGCAGCATTTTGATCAATTTTATTAAGTAAATCTTCAGCTTTTCCTGCTAAATTCTGTAACCAAGCCATATTAATATTCTACTTAAAATAAAATTATTAGCAAATTAAAAATCACTGAAAAATATCAAACGTCACATTTGTATATATGTCAAATTTAAAATGTCAACTTAAAAAATTAAAAATACCTAACATAAATTTCGTTATTTTATGTTGCTTTTGGTCACAATTGGTTGGTTATGATTATGATTTAGGATAAATAAATTATTTTTAAAAACACAGGAAATGATACCAAACCCAGACTTTTTCCTGTTTTGTGTATAACGTGTTTTTTTATTTTATTTATTTATTTATCGTCTTCCTATGTCTAGTACCAACATAATAGTACAAAAATCCCGGTCTTCCTGTTTAGTTACATTTATTTGACAGGATATTTAAAGATTATGTACGAAAACTAAAAAAATATAATAGTTCGTCAACGCTCTATTAAACAAATGGCTGATTCCGATGATGATTATATGTCAGATAAATTATTGACTGGATGGTACATGTTAATTATTTTATGTCGGCTTTTGTAAAATGTTTTGTTTTAGTGCAACAAATGATATTCGTCCAGGATTGTTATTTAATAAAACACAAAAACGTACACATGAAATCTACAAAAAGGAAATTGAAAATAGGACAATAAAAAAGCCTAAGTCTTATCGGGAACAAGAAAAAGAAACAAGAGAAAAGGGATTAAGTACTGCTATATCATCAAATAACATTGGTTTTAAAATGCTTGAGAAGATGGGTTTTAAAGCCGGTAATGGTATTGGGAAAACAGAGAAGGGTATAAAAGAACCAGTTAACATTACGATTAAAGAAAGTGCTTCAGGTGTTGGACGAGAACAATTTGTAAAAGAAACGGTCAAAACGAAACATAAGTTGAAAGAAGTAAATTTAATAAAACAGGAAAAGAAATTTAGGGCTGCAAATATTGAAAAAAGTCTCATGTGGATTTTAAGAAAAGATTTTTTTAAATCGCAAAGAATTTGTGAAGAGTTAGATGCAAGAAATGTAAGTTTTTAAATTTATATAATTTATTTTTAAATTTTTTTCTTTATTAGAATATAAAGGAGCCAATTGAAGATTATTTCTGGACAAGAGATACTATACAAAAATTAAGGAATAAAGATCAGAATGATAGTGAAGCTAGTGAATCTGACGAGGAAGAGATAATTTCAGAAGAACGACTACACGATATTATAGAATACTTAAGAAATAATTATTTATATTGCATTTATTGTGCAATTACTGGAAGTGATAAAGAAGATTTGGAATCAAATTGTCCTGGTCCTTACAGAACAGACCACGATGAAGACTTAATCTAAGATTATATATAAATACATAACTAATAAAAAACATGTTTACTAACAAATACTTTATTTCATTATTGTTACAATAGAAAAAAAATATGGATATATTTATTGGGAACCTGTAGAAAACAGAGCGAGTAATCCAGCAGTAGATCCAATTGATAGTGTGTAATTTACTGCAGGTGTAAATGATCGAAATAAATAGAAACTTGCAAAAATAACAATTGCCAAATACAAGGCGTTATTGTAGAAAATTGAAAATGTTGTAGCTTCAAAGTCGGCCACTTCATTTTTCTTCCATAAAATCCTTTCATCTTTTTCTTTCTTGCTCATTTTCTTATCTTCAGAGAGTTTCTTAGTCATGTCACGAGTCACTGCATCTTCTCGTTTAACAGCAATTTTGTGTTTCAAAATGAATTTTGTATTACGATAAGCCATAGCAAGTAAGTATGTTGAGGCAGTAGTCACAAGCATAAATATAATCAACGATGTATATATGTCTATCATATGGATCCTCCAGAACAACCAGATTGGTACAGCAGATACAATAAATGCATTCCCATAAAATAGGGCAGAAGATTTTGTAGACACATTTCTACTAAAATCTTGTAATAAAAGTTCTTCTTCTTTTGTAAAAGGTTTCAGGTGCGATTTGGACATTTTTCGTTAATTTTATTAAGCAACTTTCACACAAAAATTAACACTTTTCTTACATAAGCAAAACCACAAACAAAACGAACACGTTTCAACTACAGAATTGACAGATATGAACCGAAAATCGGACACGGACACGTAGCACACACGTAGCAAGAAATTTACCCCCACTACTACAATTTGAACACAATCACGTTTTACAAACCACATTATTATTGCAACAAAATGATGGTGGACTCCACCTATCGGTGGGAGCCGCAACATCAAGAGTCGTCTGCTACTTGAACATAGGGATCGTGCTCGAATAGCTATGTTATTACAGAAGTAACAGTCCATTCAATGTGCAGACTCCTACAGTTAAACTGTGAATGTGTGTATCAAACCTTACATTATTATTGCGTGTGTAAGTAATATAAATAATAAAAAAGAGTGCTGTAAAACAAAAGAGCAAACTTCTATACAGCTTTCATCGTTATTTATTATTCGCAATTTACATTACGCGATACGCCATCTCGCGACAAACTTCTACACTAGTGACAAAGGACAGTGATTAGTGTTTATGCGATTGATACGCCCATTCTGCTAATTTCCGTGTTCTATGTTTCTTCAAGTATTATTTTTTTGTGTAAATCAGATTTTTTCAAAGATATTAATTGTTAATATTTTGAATTGTCCCTCTGTAAGTAGACATCTTTTATCGATAGCAGCGCCACCAACGGTAATGTAAATTACCAATAGTTACTCAATCAACAATAGTTAGGGGAATTTTGGGATAGAGGGCGTCGAATTTCATAAATTTTGAAGCGTAGTAGTAATGATACAGGGTATTATTACGAATGAATAAATTATTAATGAATAAATAATCTCTCAAAACTTACGTATACATTTTTTATAATTGTTTTTTTGTTCCAACAAACTTACATTACGTATCAAAAAAAAATCTATTAGAACGTAGTTTAGGAAGTTGGTGTAAGATGGTATTGTTTGTTAATCATTAAACTAATGTTAGCAAAGCAATAAAAATAGAATGTTCTCCCAAATTTGAACTGAATTAAAGAGAAATCCACAGATTACGTATTTAAAATACATATTATTATGAGTCTGGCAGATATTTTTGACAATTAACAATTCAACAAAATACATTTGAAGTATTTGAACAGGTTTGAAAGTTTGTATTTCTGATGTTTTAATGTTTATTACAATTGGCCAAAATTGAAATCCGAGTCTGTAAAATGCAGTTTATACTCTAAACACGTATGTATCACTGTAAGCATGTACTTTTCGTTCCGTTTCATGTGATTTTTATGCCATTGCTCTTTAGTTCTTTAAAATGAAATACAGTTTATTTCGAAATAACAAACGTACGCCTATGTCGCTTATTTAATATGCGATAGTCTTCCGTCGGTATGTTTGTAATGGTTTTGTTAGGCAACTGCGGTAGTAGTGGTAGAAGTTTCAATCGAGTACGCAAGAATGGCTCCATCTATAAGAGAGAGCGTAATTTGGGACTACTTTAACGCGGAGGAATCACTACACAAATGTGTCGTGGTTATGCATTCCTGACCAGGAGAAACCAGCTATCTGTCAGGCAAAGGCTCAGCTCGTAGCGCATCAGAAACTAGCCCGAGCTGACCTGTCTGCATTCACATCACACAGCGAATACCGTTCCCGCGTCCCCCAAATCAAGGGGACAGGGCTATAGACGTGAGGAGTGTTGTGTGCACAGTGTTAGTGCGGTTATCTGTGATAGTGTTAGTTCATATTTTAGTGCCAAAAAATGGCATTAAATCCGGACGAATCGGGTAAACAGGTGGTGAGAGTGGACCAAGACTCTGAAACGGACCTGCAGGCCTTGTTTGATACCGTGTTAAAACCGGATTCTAAAAGACCTCTCCAAGTGCCATGGAGTATGCGGAAGCTTCCAGATTCGTTTTTTAACCCGCCGTCAACCGGCTCAAAATCAATTAACCATTCACGAGAAAATTCGGTCGATTCTGCATTTGGTTCAACCACCGGTGGTGGCAATGGAAGCGGTGGTACAGCAATTAATACAGTACCTTTACAAACGACACATCATAGAGCTCATAGTTCACCCGCATCCCTACAACAAACTTATGCTGTCGGTCAACAGCAACAACAAACACCCCCGGGTCACCACCACATGAAACAACGCTCCTACGATGTGGCTAGTAAATCCGAAGACACAAGCCCCTTGCCCCCTGGTTGGGAACAAGCGCGAACCCCCGAAGGACAGGTCTATTACCTGAAGTGAGTACCTGCTTCTCTATTATGCGCCCCTTACCTGTTTGTTATCGTGTCTTCTCTCGTTTCATGTTAAAAACCCAAAAGATCGGTTAGTTCGCTTTCACATACATTATTAGATAGACCTACCTGCCGAGCTTCGTTTACAAAGCGGCTACTTTCTATCCAGGAAACGGCCTTACCTCATGTTTATTTGCATAAATCTTAAGTCTACTTATTCATTAAACCGTTGCGTTATTAGCTTTATTACTCGCTTCTCATTATCTCTGCCTGCCAATTGAGAATTCTTCATTAAATACTATATTTAGGCGGCTCATGGTACGTGATTAAACATGTACATAATTAGCGTGTCTGGTCTGGTCTGGCCTGCTCTGCTCTGCTTTGATGCGGTGCCTGATGCGCCATGCACCTGCATCTCAAAAAAACATAACATTGAAGATGCATCTTCCGCAATCTATAGCTTTCGCAATTTACAAAACATGTAATAAATACAATGTAGTCTTAACTCATCAAATTTTATAATTATATTAAAAAAAAACTGATCCTCAAAAGTATATAATTTAATAAATTAAAATTTTTAACCAACTTAAGGCAGGTATCAGTTTAAAAAATATATTCATTTATGTTTGTGCCGATCAATTTTCACAAAATTAATGAAATTATTCTTATTATACGAAATCATGTTGTCATGAATTTTCATGAAGAGGAGGCACTGTGGCAGATTATTTTTTTTTTTATATAATCACGAATATATCAATTGTCTAATAATCTGAATTCGCTCAGTGTGTCCAGTGTGGGTTGAAAAATATAATGTTTTGAATTGTATATTGTTTCAGTTATTATAATCAAGAAAATTCTGTAACATTGTTAATGTTTGCAATATTTAGTTTTAATTATAAAATGACATTTTGATGTAATTTAGCCATTTATATCTTCGATTGGATATCTTCATTTAGGGCTTACATTTAAACTGTATAACAAGAGACAGGAGCTGATGACGGGTATAACCCGGAAACTAACGTTAGTCTGCAGTTAGTGTGAAAGGATTAAGTTTTATTATTGTTTATAATTTTGTGTTATGAAGAAATATTGAGAACGAAAGTCGAATCGTGTTATGTGAAACAAACAAAGAAATGAAATACAAAACTAAAACGAAAATATTCTAATTAAGTCGAATAATTTAAAATGAATATAGAAGCGCCGTTTTCGCGGATTTATATTTAGTATATACATCACCTGTTAAAAGTATTTCGGAGTCTTTGTATACTTGTATACTTTTAGCTGGTAGATACGTGTAGTAGAATCCAGGAAGTTTCATTATTGAAGGAAATTAAACAATTATTTTTAAAAAAATATATAATTTCATTTAATTAAATACTATTACCAAGCAGTTTCAAAATATGATTAATCTATGATAATATTTATGTAGAACGGTTTTGACAATTTAGATGAAATTAAATTTTAGGCAAAAAAATTTTTGTATTTGTTGTTAACGTATTTTTCAATGTGTGGCTTCGAATATGAAAAAGGTAATGTTGATGAGACTCATTGTCAGATTAATTTTTTTTATAGTGAATATACCAACAATCTAAATATTATTCACTCGATCTAGGTGTGTCCAATTTGGGTTCAAAATATAAAGGATATTGCCTCAATTTTTATAACAAAGAAGATTTTTTATAACAAGTTTTTATCTACTGAACTGCCAAAACCTATTACAAAAATGACATCTTGAAAAACTGAATTGAAACCAACGCCTTGTTTCTAAATGTAATCCTTAACTAAAGGTTTTAAGTTCATAATTGGAAGATTATGAAACAATTTCTATTTTAGTATTGCAAATGTTTATTGTATGATAAAAATGAAAAACAAGCGAACCAAACCAAAAAAAAAAAACATCCAAATCCAAAGTTGTATACTTACAGAAATAAATTAATTGTAGATTTTCCTGATTTTGGAAAAGTTACCTTGTGTACTTTTACGTTTTCTCTTATTGTCTTTCTCTTAATTTATGATAACGTTTCACGTATAGATGTAATCACTTCAGTGCTTAAATTGGATTGATCTTACCTTAGTTTAATTGCGTTATGCCCCCATTTTAAATACTTTATTTTGACATTATTCTTATAAATAGGGTTGAAATACAAAAATTCTTGGAAGAGTTACAGGTGTCTTTAAAACACATTCAAACCCTAAATACTTTTACGATCTACAACGATATTACAGGGGCGTCCTTATTGCTTTACTTAGAACTGTGTGTTAAAAAATTGCAATATCCACATTGTCTCAAAAGAAGAAAAAATTTATATGTTTTCGGACTCTTTCCACCGATGAGTAAAGGATTGGATAGGATAATGCAAAGCATGTTATATTTAAATGACCTTATTCAAAATTCAAACATATGCCCAATGTGTTTATTTCTAATTTAGTTATTTAAAACGGTTTTTTAATCTTTGAAAACTCTAATTCTCAATTAATGATTGTTTCAATCGTTTGTGTGAAATGTATGATAACCGTTGAAAAAATATTGTGTTGTAGTAAATCAGAAGTGCAATAATACTGCAAAATCATTTATTGTAAATATTTACTGTCCCTTTTAGCCTCATAAGCATATTCAACTTGCGTGGGAAGGCACATCAAGTGTTATTATTGCCGTTTTGGTTGCAATACATGACCGACTTACAGGTGTAAGTAAATGTAGCGTTTTTAAAATATTCTATATGAAATATATAAAGTATTCACGGTTATAATATTTTCTTGTAAAACAACACTTTGTAAAATCCCGTTGGCCACGTGACCTTTTTGATTTCTATATTTAGAGTTGCGACCCTGAAAAAGTTTACGTGGTCAACGGGGTTTTTTACGAACTTGTGCGTTATTAGTTATTGTAGAAGAAAATATTGCAAAATTTAACCGTGTAAGTAAATTTTGTTAAATTTTGAATTTATCTGGTTTTATAAGCTACATACTTAACTTTCTTGTTAATTCGAATTCTCCAACACCAAATAATGTATTTATACGTCGCGTCGGTGATGTGAAAATCAAAAATTAGTTACAGCCATTTCCGGTAAAACCGGAAGTCATAAAGAAAACGAACATACTAAAATTTCACGCCATTTTTTATGTTTAATTTTGTTAGCAAGGTTTATGTTTTATTTAAACTTAACAATTAAAAATAAAAAAAAATGCATTCGTGACGGATAGTCTTTTAACAAATAACCTTGTAATTTTTTTTGTGGTTGTTCGACGCAATCTCACGTATACCTGCTTAAATAAACCTTGAGGTGAAAATAAAACATTTTGGCAAGTTGGGCCTTTGCTTCCACATACAAGTAATTAGCTGCCGAGACGCTTATTTTTAGATTTTAAAATTCTAGGCGCCTATGTCGGCCATCGAACCCTTTACTGAATACACTAGTAAAATAATGAATCTATTTAATCTTAATCAAAATTGTGTGGGTACTTCATTACGCGCCTTATCTTTAAACTCTGTCCATTATTTACTATTATTATTAATTGTTCTATTATCGGCCTGTCTATCAAAACGGCTCTTTAAAATTAAAATACATTTATTGCACACGTGTATAATTTATTTTTTTTTTATGTAATTATATTCATAACTTTAGGAAACATTACATTAATGCAAAAAGGCTTTATTTGATTTTTTTTATACATTGTTTATAAGTTTTGAAACAATTGTAAATATTTTGCCTTTTATCTAGTATGTTGACTTATTTCTAATCAATATTAGCAAATATTTTTTCATTTCAATGTAAAGTCAACCCTATTTATAAATTGCACTGGATTTGAAGGGAATTATTTGTAAATGATGTAACGAAGATTCTTTCTACTTTACTCGTAAAATATTTAACAAATATTTAAATGTACCTAATTATCCAAAAAAATGTTTCATATAATGTATATTTTTATAAATCGGTTTCATATATAAAATGTTCAAAAATGGTCAACGATAAGACTGGTTTAAAAATAAAGCAACAATAGAAATAGCTAATAATGGAAATGCGTAATAAAATGTTCAAAAATAATCGATTGTTATGAATAATTGTGTTTTATGTGTTACGTATAGTTGTGCTACAATAATTTTACGCCGTTCGAATATGTATAGAAAAACACACAAAATTTATTCGTGTACGTGCTTTTCATTCATATTTACAAAATTTCATTCATAAAATTTTAATAATTGTAAAACTATTTTTGTTGGATCTTTGCTTGTTTATATTTAAAATAAAAAAAGATCTTCAGTAATAAGATATGCGCGTGCTGCAATATATTTAAAAAGACATGGTTGTATAAAAAAATCTATTCTAACACTACTGGCGCCAGGTTTAGTATGATATGACTGCTGGCAGATATTGTGTTATTTTTAGCTCTATTAGGTATTTTTGTCATGGAAAAGCGCAGTTACCGTCATTAAAAGATTCACATGCGGTATACATACGTCTTTTAAAATTTAAAACTGCGTATATCCTTTAGAAAAAATATACTGCAACATAACTTCATGCTTACAAGTAAAAACATGGCGAAATGTGCAACTTTACGAGGGTAAAGCCAAAGCCTAACGAAAATAGTATCGGCGTAGACGCCATTTATTATAAAATCATCTATATTTTATCCATATATTAGCAATAAATTTTATGTAATTGTATTCGTCATGAAAATAAATATAAAGTCCATTGAACCCAATTATTAACAGGTGCAACTATGATATAATTTCTTCTGAAAGTTTCATAGCTTTTGTTTATTTTCGTTTTCATTTAAATCCATGTATCGGAAATATTATTGAAACATTTAAATCCACTAACACGTGGTTCTACCTTCACAGACATATTTTATTTGGCTTCATAACAAATAATTGTGGATAATCTAACAGATGTTACGTTATTACATATTACACCATTTGTAAATAAAATAAAACAAAAATGGCAGTAAATTTAAATTGAACATAGTATTGCCGTTTTTGCAGATGCGAACTTTTCGGAAATCTTTACAAAGCGCCGTCACCTTGGGAAACCTGGTGGTGATTTTTATATAGATCCATAAGAGAAAGCGTGAGGCTATGTTTGAAGAAAAATGATAAATAAAAATAAAAAAATGCTAAACTGTACTCGGTATCCAGTGTTTCAGAAAATACAAGAAAAAAATACAAAATGATCCACTTGTCAAATTCTCAGTCAATTCTTTAAATAATTTTAATATATTCGAGTTTCCATAAACGAAAGAAATATTTTAGTCTCAAGTGCAACCCTATTAATGCATGTTGTGTATTTCATATATGGACGTAAGTAATAGTAATAAATATATTTTTATATCATAAATAATATCAAATAATGTGGTAGCAATTTTAATATAAGAAAAATGAATTTTGTTATGTATTAATTAAGATATTTCATTTTTATGTACATACATAAAGCAAAACTATTTTAGACGTAGTGTAATCGTGTGATGTACTGAATGAGACTAGAGAGTGTAAATTTGTGAGTTTAAAAATAATTTTGTTATAAATATTTACTTAATGCAATCTGTAACATTGGTAGAGGAGTTCCATATTTTTCAACAAGTATTTATTAATAGTGTGGAAAAATGTGTGGTTTTATTTTGGAACTTCTTTTTTATTCGATTGTTATTGTGTACAAATTTGTTTTCGTTTATTCACTTTTAATTATTTTTAGCTCATTTGTCAATTATAATAATAATTTAAATTTTAGATAACGTTGCATAATGGCGAAAATTTTGTTTAATCATCATTATTAATTTAGATGTATTTTCATAATATAAAATGATTCCCAAGTGAACGATTCGCCATGTGAAAGAAAATTCTTGCACAACAAAGTTTATTTAAATAATTAACATCCACTTAAGTTGTTTTTAAGAATTTGTTAAATTTACTTACTGATATAATAATTTAATAATGTGAATCATTGAAACATAGAAAATGGTTTCGTTTATGTTAATTTTTTATGAAAATATAAAATATTACATGCTTCTTTAAAATGTTATCTTCATTCTTAAACCCAACCCTATCTGCAAAAACGACGACGTTGAAAGGCGCGCCAGAAAAAAAAATGAGTAAAATTTGACAATAACATCGAATGCCAATTAAAAAATAACATTTTTCGAAAATTTAAAATAACGATAGTGACGCCACTTTTGCGGATTTGGGTTTGGGCTAAGGTCAGCTCAAAGATCAATAAACAAATTAAACAATAATAAAATGAATAAAAATAACGATTAATCATAATTCAAACAAATCTTCGATAAATTTCAAATTTAGGGCGTAATACGTTTTAAAAATCATGGGAATAAATGATAAAAAAATAGTTAAGAAAGAAAATGTTAGATGCCATCGCATTGGGTGCGAAAAAGTCGGTAAAGAAGGCCGATCCATATATACTAGCCTGTGAGGAATGTCGGTTATTGATTAAATAATGTTGGTAGTGTCGAGCGAGGAAAATACTAAATAATACTCAAAGCTTAATAACTCGGGAAGTAAATGATCAGAATTCAAAAATTCAAATTTGAAAGCTCATCGATTTGGCTTTCAAATGATAGATTTATAAATACGACTAGACATTTAAAATTTTTATGGTGATCTTCACCCCTCTTTTAGGGTTGCAACTAGGTGACTGCAAATGGCTAAAACATTTGTCACCCTTCAAAGAAAATTTAAAAAAAGCGTCTAAATACGTGAAAACGTGTTTCGTTTTCGGTGGACCACTCTGTATATTAACGATTTATTTGAAATATGAAATCTCAAACAAAATATGGAAAATATTTCAGTGAAGTTTGGATATACAGTCCGTTCTACAAAACTGGCCCGAGACTATAGCGGCTTCAATTGTGATTCAATCACCAACAAACTATATTATTAAATGGGACAGTCTTAGCTACAACTTGGCGAAAAAAATTCTTTATTAAACACCTTCATTTATTTGTTATGACGTCATCGCCATTTTTTTTAAATGGCAACCTATATTTTTTATGTTTTATTTTGTTATGATTTTTAATTCTGTTTTCAACGGTATACAAATTTAAATAGGTTGCATGAGAAAAAAATCAAGAAAAACGGCCTTACAATTTTAATAGAAAGATGAATGAAATGAACAAATTAATCCAACTAATCCATGATACGGCAAAATTTTACTAAGAAAAGTCGTTCATAATAAGAAATTGTGGCCCTATACAAAATTTCAGAAAGATCTACCTACTTTGATCAAACGGTCTTGTTTTGTTTAATCACGGTTTGATGACGTCATAACAAATAAATGAAGGTGTTTAATAAAGAATTTTTTTCGCCAAGTTGTAGCTAAGACTGTCCCATTTAATAATATATATGGTTTGTTGGTGATTAAATCACAATTGAAGTCGCTATAGTCTCGGGACCGTTTTGTAGAACGGACTGTATATAAACTAAATAAATAAATAAATACTTCTAGCTTTAACATTAGTTTTTAATTTTGTATAATAATAATAATAATGTTTATTCACGAACAACATAATAATTAGAAAAAAGAAAAAAACAGAAACTTTAAACAAGGAATACCTACCTACCCTACTTAATGCTACTGCGTATTTATTTAATTTTTGTTCTTTTCAATTTTTTTTCAATTATCAACAGATAATGCTGTCGACAAAATAATTATTGTCATTTTATAGTCATAGCGGAGATTGTCTTCATCCCTCCCCATGTAACTACGAGCGTACGAAGAAAGTCTTAAAAATACATACCGATAATTAACTGGCACGTAATTTAAAATATTTTATAGCCGTCTTGTGCTTTTGTGCGGTCAGTTCCGTTATTAGGTAAAAAGCCGAAACGGCACGTCCCGAAGTTCCGAGAGGTGAAATTTTATATTACCGGCGATTTATTTTCGCGTTCGCTTTTTACGACGACCGACGTCAACTTTGAAACGGCGAAATTTATCGTCCGTTCGAATCGCACGGATTCATTAAAAAATAGGGGAGGAGAAATGGATGCAGTTAAAAGAAAGTGGGGTCCAAGATCTTTTCTTTGAAAAATGTATTTATTATTTGGACAAATTCAATCGAGATTTATTGAAAAAAAAAAAATCGTGCGATGATTTAAACACCCGGTCCATTTTAATTAGCTTTTAAGTAATGTGCAGTTTATTTCTGATTACACGTACACACAGGCCATTATAAATTTATTCGCAGCCAAAGCGATTTTTAAATTACAAATGGCAAATTTTTGGCTCGAGCGACCGTCTTGAAATTCCGTTTGACCAAAAATTCAAAGCTCTGTGTTTTAGTTTAAAATAGATTATCCCGTTAATTTGCCCGTTAATTAAAGTTACAACATTGCCGTCTGCGTCACTCTCCCGCGAACGTCTGCCACCGGGACTTTCCGTCTTCGTCAACGCAGCGCGGCGGATATTTTTGGAAGGGCGTCGCGGCGCGAGAACAAAAAGTACGACGCTATTGTGTAAGAATTGTTTGTCGTGACTCATTTCCGCGATTTACCGATTCGATCGGTCGACGCTCAAAATTTTTTTTAATGAATTTTTTAAGTTTGGGTAAATTATGATTATTATTATTATTATTAATTTATTATAATTTGAGTAGAAAAAATTATATGATAAAATGTACTTGGACGAAATTCATATTAAACCAGATTTAACATTCGAAAAAAATTAATAATTAATAACAAGAAATAAATTGATAAAAAATTATATTGTCCCCCAATAAGAAAAATATATAGATAATGCTATTTTAAGAGGTTACTCACTTGAATTTTTTTTGTTTTTAATTAACTCTGTGAATTTTAAATGATAATATGTATTTAAACCTTAAAAAAACATGGGTAATTTAAACAACATGGCGGTTATGGGGGCTTGTAAATTTGTTTCTAACATGACGATAACTTTAACATGAAAAACTACATAAATATATTAAAAAAGGCAGAAAAATTAGATTGTCCCTCAATAAAATATATATATAGATAATACTATTTCAAGGGGGTTGCTCACTGGAAAATTAAACATGCACACTCTCCTATAAAAATATTGAAAAATAAAATTTTTAAAATTAACTACCGGAATTGCAAATGATAATATTTAAACCTAAAAAAATCATGGGTAATTTAAACAGCATGGCGGTTATGAGGGCTTATAAATTTGTTTTTAACGTTTCGATAACTTTAACATGAAAATCTCCACAAATATTTAAAAAAAATTTTTTAAAATATATATTGTTCCCCATTAACAATATATATGTAACAATTTCCTATAAAAATAAAAAATAAAATCATCTACGTGAATTGCAAATGATAATATTTAAACCTTAAAAAACATGGGTAATTTTAATCAATGTGACGGTTATGAGGGCATGTAAAATTTTTGGTAACGTGTCCATAACTTTAACATAAAAACTACATGCATGTCCCCCAATAAATAAATCGTATTTCAAGGGGTTGTTTGCTCACTGAAAAATAATACATGTATTTTTCTACAAATTGATGATTAAATTTTTAAGAATTGTCGAGGTGACTTACAAATTACAAAAAAAACATCATGGTGACTTTTAGTCATCATGGCAGTTTGCATACATTTATTTTAACATGAAGATCGTATATAAATAAATACGTAAAAATTATGTAGTCTCCCAAGAAATAACAATATATGTACAGGTGGACCAACGAAACAGTCCAGCTTGTTGCTCGAAAACGTAAATTTTTGTTCTAAAGGGGGCACTTGATTTTGCTGTTTTCACTCGGGTTACATCAACCCTTAAGTGGGGGGGGGGGGCGTCACCCCAATAATTTAAATTGAAATAGGTGTTAAACGATAAGTTTTCTTGAAGTCTATAATTTAGTTGTTGACATTTTTTTCTTCTTTTATTATCGTCGGATTAGGGTTCGGTGCCAATTTCTTCTACTCATTTCTTCTATTCTCGTCTCCTCATTTCTATTGTTGATTTTTTCCTCTTTCTATCTTTTTTTTTTTCTCTCACATCTTTCAAGGTGTTCCTCTTCTTCTATTTCTCTCGTTCTTTGACTCCATAAAAAAAAATTCAAAACGTGTAAACCAGTGTTATAGGGCTTGCCACAAGGTGGAGCCATGCTTTAGTCGATGTTTATAATGTGATTTAAAAAATTTGAATTAGCAAATACAAAATAATAATCTCATTTTTTTATCAATTGATTCATATATTTAATAATAATAAATTTTTATAATAATAGTACATATATATAATATAATAATAATAATAATAATAATAATAATAATAAATGTATGTTTCTTAAATTATCGTGTTAGTAATATAAATTAAGCTAATACTTGTTACCATAACAAAAAATATTTGATTTGATCTTATATCGACACTTTAATCGTGACGTTTCGAACTGGGATTTTTTCATTAAATTCGTACATCGTCGATGTTGGCCGATAAAAATTCGGCGCCAATCGATCATAATTAATTGACGTATGGAGCGATTGAACTCGAGCGTGAAAAAAAATCGCTTACAATTCGCATATTTTAATTTTGTCAGAAATCCGATGCCACGTATCGCCGCGTACTCGTATCGACGTCCGAACGATTCGTGCTATTTGGGTCGGTCGCGCGAGCGGACGTGTTCTTCGACGAGGCGGTTTCGAAAAATTCCTAGGTTTAATTGAACGCGGCGAAAAGGAACTTCGAAGCGGTGAAGTAATTCACATCACCTTGGAAGCTAAAATCGATTAAATTGTAAAAAAAAAATTGGGTGCTTTTCAATTTTATTATTTAAAAAAAAAAAACTCGTTAAGGGGGCATGTCAATACACAATACACAAATTTTGATGAAAGAAGTGGTAGACGATTTTTTTTGTATTTTGCATTATTTAAAATAATTTTAATCTTTGAAGGCATTTTTGCATAATTTTCCTACGTTTTTCGTTGATGACTCGTGGTGTTGATTCCCTCAATATTTCCACTGTGGGCAAATTTTGATGTTTTCATAAGGAATTTCAATAACCATAGGAGATACAGAATAAATTACCCAACAATCCTCGATCGCCTTTTTGGAGAAAAATTCAATGGTGAAAACCAACGTTGGCTATCGTCTTTTGTTTTCGACTCAATTTTCGATTTGTGGCTATATTTTGCTTATCTAGCAAACATGAACGAAAATGATGTCCACGTTCTTGAGGCACTTTTTTGATAAGAATGCAGTGGCGTTGTTAGTTTTTTGAAAAAGTTCTCCAAATTTGAGTTGTGACATAAAGTTTTAATTTTTTATATGGAACTCATAGTTAGCTATGGCTTAACTAAAAAGAGAATTTTATTCCCTTTTCAATATACAGGGTGACTGACGAAAAACCTTTGGCGCTGTATCTTGCTTAGTTTTTATCCGATTTGAACAAATTATACATCAAATGAAATCGCTTTACAAATACTTTGACATGGACCAAAGTAATATTTTTTCTTAGGTCCAGTTTTTGACAGATGACAGTCAACTTTCTTTTTTCAAATGGCACTGTATATATTTTTTTATGCATTCTTATGGAGAATTTTTTTCTGAATACCCTTAAGTAAAAAGATAAAGGTAAAAAATTATTTTAATTGAAAAAAAAATTAAAAATTCAAAAATCTAGTAACCAGAATTAGAGCAATAAAAATCTATTATTATGCTACACCACATAATGCACGCATAAATGTTGCATTTTTAAATAATAATTTCGGTGATCGATGGATAGGAACTTACGGACCAATTCGCTGGCCGGCTAGATCCCCAGATTTGAATCCGTTGGATTTTTTCTATGGAGTTACATCCAAGACAAAGTTTATTTTACTCCTCCGGATAGCCGAGAAGTTTTACGGAGAAGGATAGTGGAACTCTGTCAGGAAATAACCCCCATTTTTTTACTGAATGCAACGATGGACGTTTCTAGACGGTGTCGACAGTGTCTGGAACAGCACGGAGACAATTTTGAGCACCTATAATAGATTTTTATTGCTCTAATTCTGGTTACTAGATTTTTGAATTTTTC
>JAFFZR010013052.1:1913-41061 GCA_018397195.1 Lethrus apterus | reverse complement strand
TTCAAATGTTTTCAACAATAAATTTTGCTCTCATCTCTGTGCTGTAGTAATATATACCGTAAAATATTATCGAATGCAACGGGTCACGTACCTGCTTCTCAAATACGGTCAGCATGATGCGAGGAAGACATTTGTCGCTATTTTCGACGTGCGTTTCGGTTTTATTGGTACGACATTTACTATGACAATGATTGTACATGCGTATGTATGCTGGAACCTTTCGTTTAATATTTTTTAAATAAATCCAATGTTGCCTTGTTAAATTGTAATTTACATTTTCCATCAATAACTTGATAATGTGAAGGTTGTATTTAGTGGACCACAGCTCACATACATTAACATAATTTGTTACGTATTTTTAATATTTAAAGCGACGTTATGCATGAATTATGGAAATCACATCAGTTTGTAATAAATTTATGTATGTCAATTTTTTTTTTAATTTGAATACATAAAATAAAAATATCTATATTCGGTAACTAAGTTTATCAATATATTCATATGAATATGAATATGACAATAGGGAAAAAATGCGAATAAAAATAATCTCATTAATGCGAATATTTGCAATCTGACGTCATACATAACTCGGCGTTTATCAATTTACGATCACAGCTTGTAAAGTCACGAAGGTTTCATTAAAAGTTAAATTAATTACAACATTCAGTAATTCAATTTGATCGTTTAAATTACATTTGTCGGCATTAATATATAGAATTTCTTAGAATATCTATAGGAAGATCTTTTTGGTCTGATTGATGACTTTGTCCAAAATCTATAAATCTTGACAAATATTTATTTTTGAAAATATTTCGCTTTCGAACTTTTGTAGTAGAAAATGCCAGAAAACCGATTACGAAGAGTTTGATGTGGGAAAATTCGAAAAGTTCTCATATTGTCATAGAACTAACACAAAGTTAATATTTGCGGTGAAACCACCAAAATTGATTTTTTTTTTAAATAGATTTTTGTTCGTTTCGCTTCGCGTTCAAATTTGTTGTAATTTTGAATTTCGTCGTAAATTCATTTATTGAAATCGATTACACATGCGATGTTAGTTCAGATCTCGGCCGTTGATAAGGCTGACCGACCACACTTGACCCTATACGTGCGGACGCCGCGCGCCGTTTGCATGGAACAATTTTAACGGAAAGTCGGTTCCATTGTGAGAGGGTGAAAATTCATCTAATTTATATTTCCCAGCCGACTAATTACGAAATATAAGATAATACAGTTTTGGTTCATTTAGAACGATCGTCTAACATCGTATGTTTCTGATAGCCTCAGATACTGATAATCTGGAATATGGTCGCTTCTTTATTTTTTTTTTTTAATTTTGTTAGGTTTCCAAATATTTTACAAATTTTTTTTTTGTTCTTCCAATAGTTTCTCTCGGCGTTTGCCTTGCGCCTCTCGTAAAATGCTTTTCGTAAAATCCTCATATCATGATCGTGGATACTTGTAACAAATGAAACATTTGGATTTGTACTTGAAACGACATTTTCCGTCGATTATGTTTTCTGTCAAAACCTTCGAAAATTACCAACATTTCACAAACTTCTAACTGATCAACAAATACAGATATAGTACAGGGCGACAGACATCAACACCCCTCTGGATTTACCCCTTAATTTACTTTTGATTACAAAATTCGGACATGCGATTGAATTAATTTATTATTATTAATTAATTAAGTTCAAATTTGAAAAAATGTATTTTTAAATGGAACCGTATAGAAAGTAGCAACAATGTGTTAATTAAATTAGTGATAAAAGAAATGGAGAATTCTTCGTCCTTATGTGGCACGAATCTCGGTTTATTTGTTAATTAAATGTTTGCCACATCTTCCATAATTAAGAAATTTCATATGGTTTATCCTCTTGGTTTCAGCAGGAATCTAGTGTACTATTTTTTTTATTTGAAACAATCTTTTTTCTTGTGCTACCAACCAAATAAAAAATATTAAGATAAGATTGTTAAAGAAATATAAAAAATATATAAATATATTTAATTGATAGTTCAAGAAAAAGGTTATTTCAATGAATTTATTATTATTATCAATTATTTTCCATATAATATCATATAGTCAAAGCTTAACATGTATTAATTTTTAAACAAAAACTACATTACAACAGTTTCTATTATTATTATTATTATTATTATTATTATTGTTAACAGAACCAGTTTCAACATTTTCTGCATTCCACAACTGTTTACTTGCGTACTTGATTTTTGCAATTTTATTGTTATGTTGAATCATGCATTTCCTGCATTTACTTTTAATATTGTTAACCAACGTTAACTTAGGATAAGATGTTTTATTCTGCCATTCTTATCGAAATTATTATACAATTTTTTAATTCACAATTTTGAAATTTTGAAAAGAAATTCAAAAATTACCGAAATAGTCGGCTTATTTGAAAGGTTTTGAAACGCCAATTTGAGTCCCAATTAACTCAGTGAATTAACTCAGAAGTTGATTTTACTTCCAATAAAACTGATCGAAAATGGAAGAAAAATACCCATTTTGAAAACAAAATTGCAATTATTTTTGTCCGTTACAGAAGAAAGAATTTAAATTGAAAACTAAGTGAAGGCAAAATCTTATTGCAATCAATTATTGTCCATGTAGAACACGTATTAATTAACACACGTTATTAATTGAAATTTAATTAGATATCCGTAAACACTGACGTTTGCAGTTTCAAGTTTACTTTCACTTTGCCATAACCTAACACATACAGAGTGTATCATCCGCAATTTTATTTATCGTAACTTTTTTACATTATACAACTTTACATTCATCGATTCATCGACTTTACGTAAAATATCAAATGAATACAGGCGTAAATATGAGCAAAAATTCAATGTAAAGAACCGCCGTTTTTGCGGATTTATGTCTCGTTCGTCCCTTAAAATTCCAAGATTTATTTCTAATGCAACCAGCATTTTCATTTTTATTAATAAATTAAAAGTACAAAACTAAAAATAGAAGTAAACCTTAAATTAAAGGATAGCAAACAACAAATCCCGAAATAACAAAAAAATCATAATCTAAGAGAGAACGTTTAGTAGTTAGTTGTTCCTTTGCATTCTACTTCAGGATTGTAGTAACTTATATACATGCAAACAAAAGCTGTGATGGATAATTTTTTTTTGTAACTAGCCAATTATAAACCATTAACAACTCTGAAAATTGATAATATTTACAATTGGATGACAGGAATTTGTCAAAATTTTGTAGAAATCCAAATTCATACGAAAACAGCTTAGTTATAAAGTTCACGTCATTTAGATAATTTCTCAGATCTTTAAAGTTACTTCAAACAAAACTCTATCTACAAAATGGCCTAAAAATAAACTCAAACTTAAAAGTTTAATTTACAGATTAAAATTGAAAGCGTCTGATAGATAATATAAATCCCAATTAAAAAGGTAAACTAATATAAATGGTCGTACATAAAGATCATTTGAATCCTAACAATTTGGGACTTAATTCCAATTTTAATGACCACAATGTTATATTTTATGGCTATACCTATGTATTGAAGAAGACAAACTCAACCTATTCAAAACCTACCGGAAAATAACAGTAAAGGCCATCATATTTGAGAGCAAACCCAATCTTTGACAATTTCAGATAAAATAAGGAAATTAGATTAGAAAGGCAGAAGTTGGTTTACAATCGGTTGTCACAACTTCACTCAATTCAAATAAATGGGATTTAGTTTTAATAAACTAAATTGAGTTTGTTGGGATGGGATTAACTTAGCTGTGTGTTTTGATATTTTTTTGAACATTTGCTTCCAGTTGCGTTAAGAGACTTTTCTCCTGTATTTTGGGTTTAATAAAAATAGAAAAATTAAGGTAAATCTGATGAAAATTGTTTTAAAATGGGGTTAAACCAAATTGAGTTGTTTCACAATAAATTGGTTTATAATTGTCACACCTCCACATAACATACAAAATTGGGCTTTTTAAACCAAATTAGGTTATGTTGATCTGTATTGGGTTTGATGGGATGGAATTAACAAGGCTGTAAAATCTAGTTGACTAGGATATTTTACAATATAATTGTTCTGGTTGGGTTTATCTGTCATTGATTTTGTTTAAAAAGACGAAGACTACATTTAAAGTCAATCAAATTATAAACAATGTACGAAAAATTAGTAACTAAAGGAAAATTAGAACATAATAATTTCTTTTGTATTCTGAATGTGGGTTTATTAGAGATGGATTTTCTTTACAAAATATGAAAATTACATTTAAAGGTAAATTCTGATCAAACGGTTTATGAAATGCTGATTTATCTAATATTTTTCGAACGTGTTTTGTATTTTGGGTTTAATTGATTTTTTTTTGAAAATAAAAAAAATTTTCCACAGTAAATGAACCCCTCATTTATGAACGGGTATTGTGAAAAATCCCGTTCTTCTAAAACCTTTTCGTTTCCCAACTTTCAATACCAATTTTCCCTTTCATTAAACATATAATTGATTGCGAAGGTTGAATTTTGTGTCACGATAACAGTCGATTTTTTCTCAACTTACCAGACGGTTTCGGAACGTTTCTTTTCACTTGCATCCACTTGTAGGTGGGTATCACAGGTTGTGGTTGCGGAACGTTGTTCATATTGTGAATGATGTGGTGCGAACGGTGTCTTTCGACTTCCGCACCTTGGATAACTTCTTCTTTGTACCTGTGATGGTGTTGGTATTCCATGCAAGAAGACGGCGTGGAATTTCCCAACATGTGCGTGTGCGTATAACTGTCATTTTCCATGTTTAAGTATTTGTTTTCGTGCATGTAAGCGTGAGTTTCTTGGACGCCTTCCGGGTGTCTCAACATGACGTCCGCGTGAGTTCTTTGATAGGCGTCAGCCGCGTATATGTTCTGATGATTGATTTGTGGATATCCGCCGGAAGAGCCAGAGCCATAATCTAAGTTTGTGTAACTCAAGCCGGTCTCCGTGTTGATGATTTGATTTTCTTGGAGGGTTTGGTGGTGGTGATAGTAATTTAAATCTTGTGGTGATGGTGGCGTGTCTGCGTTTTCCGATGACGCATAAAGATACGAAGGTTCTTCGTAATGATAGGAGGAATAATGCGTGGAAGGAATTTGATGCGACGTGTGAGTTTGTGCGTTCTCGCCGGAATAATTACAAAAATTAGTTTCGGACGCGTTGTATGTGTTGTGTTGGTTATGATGCCCGTGACCGTACATACCAACGTCCATCATCATCATTGTCGCAAAACTATATTTCACAAACTGATGCACACACTACGTTCACATTATAAACGCGAGCAACCGTAGAGACGTATCAAAATCACGTTTGTCCAGAACAGTTGACCGGACTGGTTTGTCCACGCTTGCAACTGCTACGCGGTGCTACGTGTGATATGTGTCGGGAGGTGGAGTTTAATTCCACGTGTCCTGCGCACAGGAAGATGCTCCGCCAATCGTAAAGCACGTTTCTCGGATGCTGCAATGCAGGAAATGGGATTGGTCTGGATCCAGCCATCATTGTGAACGTCTTTGTGATACAATATTTCAATCCCCGAATGTTACAAATGTCAGGCTACCGTGTGTAACATGACAGCCTTTCTTGTATTGTTCGCATGTGGACTTCGATGTACAGATACGGTTTTTATTCGTATTTATTTGCATATAAATAAATGCTAACTAATTATCTTCACGTATAAAACTCTTTTAAAAAATATTTATGCATGAAAAGTATAAAATTCCATTTTATGAATACGTGCTCGAATAAATTTTAAATGTGCGTTTGCTTTATCGCACGGACTGCTGAGTTTACAATTTATTAAAATTTATATTAAATGTAATGACCAAGTGTAAATGTAAGTTTTGAATGTAAATGCTATTTTTTTAAATTAATGATCAATAAGGTGAGTCAGTTTCAGTTGGTTGTTTTTAAACTTATGGCCAGTAAAAAATTAAATCTAATAAAAATATATTCATTACGACACACAAAAATATAAAATATATAAAAATGTGTTTCGTTATCTTTATTATTTGAAAAAGATAACGAAACACATTTTTATATATTTTACCTTTATATTTTGATTACATGTCACGTTTCTTTACAGTTTGCTTGCTCAAAATTAAAAGGTAAGTACAATTTGTTATAATTTGATTTTATATCCCTAAATCAACTATTTTTTCTTTATTTTTCATCAGACAAATAATAATTAACAATAAAGATTAATTCAAAAAAATATCAAAATTTGGGTCCTTATTACAATTGATGTTTTTCTGTATTACTTTTCGCCGGTACAATTTGCTTTTCATTTTTTTTGTTTCTTTTTTTGTTTTTTTTTTTAGGCGAGTATATGAAGTTTAAATGAAAATTAAAGGCAAGTTCTGTCTGCCTAAAATCTCTATTCATAAAGTAGTTCTTTGTCTGCACGTAGCTATGGCCGTATAACATGCTGGCACACACCTAATTTTAATAAAACAACATTTCATAACTGAAATATTTCGGCGAAACGTATTATAAATATCTCAAAAACGAAACTACTTTATGAATAAAGATTTTGGGTCGACAGAACATGCCTTTAATTTTCATTTAAACTTCATATACCTACTCGCCTCAAAAAACCCAAAGAAAGAAACAAAAAAGAAGAACTTATTATTTCAATTATTATTATAATATCTGTAGAAGGCTTTAAAACGACGGAAACTTTATTTCCTCAACTCTTAAAATTCAAACGAAATTGTATATTTCTTACAACAAAAAACAAATGTTCAAAATCACACCCTATAGAGTATAAAGTCTTATGTGTATTACATTTAACAGAACTATGAAAAACCATGAATTATATAAACATCAAAGGAAACGAATAAGAGAGTTAGTGGTGTAAACAAAGAAAGTTGAAAAGAATTTTAAAAATAAAAGAAATCAAAAACTTTATTTTATAAAATAATAATACCGGGTGTCCCAACTACGACCAGATCTTCAATTGCTCCGTTGCGTTGTTAAGAGTAATTCAGTTTTGAGACTTTGTATGCATAGATAATTATGGTTATATTTTTTATTATCTTTTTCGATTTTCCATAAAAAACAAATGCCATTTTGATAAACACATATTTGGTCTTAGTGACACTGTTACGGGGTTATTCGACCTTTTTTGAAAAAAAAAAACAACTCTTTCAGTGTTTTCGTAAATTTGAAGTATCTCCGGAACTAATGTGCGAAGAGTGCTGCGGTTTTCACCATTCGTTTTATTAAAATGTATTTTATTCCTCACTACAAATTGAAACAATTCGGTTTATTAAAACGTGAAATAAGAACATTGGATTTTTTTAAATGTAACACTACATTAATTGTGGTATCATCGGATAGAAACTCTGATTCTCTTTCACCTTGATTAACACAAGTTGGTATCTACAAGTAATATAGTTTTGTAGTTGTTTCCAGTTTCTTTTCTTTATACTATATTTCTTGATGTCTAAGTCCTCATTACACTAATAATTTCGTCAGTTACTTTAGAACTAATGTACATATTTTCAGTTGAAAGAGAAATTTGGATTATCAATGCATACAAACTTTCAGAACAGAATTACTCTTAACAACGGAGCAATTGATCCGGTCTTAGCTGGGACGCCCGGTATGTTATTTTATAAAAACTGTTACGTTAGAAAAGTTAGAAAGGAGTAAATACCGAATAAGAAACACACACATGCAATTGGAAATACAATCCATGTTGGAATATCTTAAAATTAGACTACATACCAAATTTGCTGGGCAATAAAAGACAATCTAAACAAGTATGGGAGACAAAAATACAGAAAAAATAGCAAAGAAGAAAACCACGACAAACTTGGGTTAAAAACATGGAGAAATACAGAAGAGAAAATGATAAACATGGATAGATGGCAAAGGCATTGGCAAGAAATAAAAAAGTTGTTGTAAATTTTAGATAATAAATATTAATTGTAAGTCTTACACCATAATATAAGTAAGTTATCTACAGTTGTTTCAAAAAATACTTCTATTTATATTATTTTATATTTATTATTTAGGTATATTTTATTTTTCCAAAAATATATTTCATGTCCTTTCAAATCTCAAACCAATATATTAATATTACAATAATTGGTTATTATAAAAATACTAATACTGTAAAATGCATAACAATATAATATACACTTGTATATTTTTCCTGTTATTGGTTGATTGCTCACGAGTAAAAGATAAGTATTATTATTATTATTATTACAAAGGAAAGTCATAAACAGTCTAAAACCACGAATAAAATTAATTAAAGTAGTAACATTATATTTCATGAAAATTTTACAATAATTGCATACATTTCTACTTTGCAACAAAGTTACATTGTTTTTTCATTGTTACTGCTTGGCTTCATTGTTCCATAAAAACGTTTAGCATTATTATTAGCATTTTCGTTACATCATGCATTTTCTTCTTCCGTTTGCCAAACTACTTATGAATGGAAATTATTATTGTACTATTATTGGCTATAGTTAATTCTGTACTGATTATAATAATAATGCTTTTATTTGTAATACTTTTTGTTAGGCACTTAGGATTTTAAAATTTCATTTAAATAATGTCAGTTTCTTTCAAATAATGTCAACCATAAATCTACATAAATAAAAATGTAAATGTTCGTTGGTTCAAAATCTTAAATCTCTGAAACTTCTGAACAGAATTTATGAATGTGGATAAATAATGGGTTTGCAGTTAAACTAAATTACTTATGCAACCCGTTAGTTCAATTTGGAAACATTTTATGATATAGACATGATTACCATGAAAAATTGTGCAAATGTGTTTATCTATTTAAAAGTAATTTTTACTAATAATTATTACAATAAATAACGCACAATTTTATAGACAGGTTACTTAATTCTTTAATTTAACTGATTTACTTACATTGATTTTTATTAATTAAACGACATATTGATAGATAATCCATTCTTGCTTTAAATAACAGGTAAAAGTACACAAATTCTTAGAACTGATGTTTTAAAATATGTACAATGTACAAAGTATTCACAAAACATTAGTTTGTCATTAGCATGATTACAAAACGAACAGAAATCCAAACAAAACAACAAACATCTCGCTGCTTCGATGATTTTACAAGGTTATTTGCACGTTCAGCTGGCAAACTTCCATGCACATTGAATTGACAGGGCCGTACTGAATATTAAAGTCTTCGAATATTGGTGATTAACGAATCATTTAACCAATTAACGGCAAAAATAAAAAATAAAGTCAACTTAAAACTATTTTTAAAAATCTGTCAAATAAAGTATGCATTTTGTGCAAAATATATTCTCGCAATTGTTTTTTAATTTTTAATAATAATATTATTTTTTTTAATAAAAAATTGTAATTTTCAAATAAAAAATTATTCTTATTAGTTTTCCCTGTAATTGAAATAAATAATTTATAACGATGATGAAACTAATAACTTATAAAATTTTGTACAGTAATTTATTGTAAATGACGCCACCACCAGCTCGAACATTAAATATAAATTACCCGTCAATAGGATGTCTTATTACAAAATAACAAATTAACATTTAATACATAAAATTCTTTGATACATTTTAATATTAATATGAAAATTATACCACCGGCGTACTTTAAATTCGACGTTGATATATCGAGAATGCAAAAACAGCCATAGAGAAAATGCAACTATGACTTTTTTTTTTCTAAATTTTTGTACTTAAATTCAAAGCAGCGTCGTGTGTACATGTTCTTACATAATTAGCTTAGAGGGCCGTTAAGTTGCGTTTCAAAGTGGACGTTATCAATTTATTGAATCGTGAAGTTTATTGACAAGGTTTGGCATCAGATAATGTAAAAGGAACTGGTCTGGGGTGACGGTCTTGGAAATTAATAACGTGGATGTATCAGATCTTCGAAGTGTTGACTGAACGGGTTTATCGTTCGTAAAATAACGTGTCGATTATTAATGAATTTCAAACGAAACAAATTAACATATGAGAAGATGCGTAATATCATTTATAATTAGTACCTAGCGGTTGGAGGTGACGAAACGAAAATTTTTCGATTTGATGAATACTCGGCGGTAATCATAATTATGCGAGTATTTAATTAAAATTAATTAATTGGTGTTCGTTTTATTCACGCGTAAAATGTTAATTATCGAGTACAGGTGCGTATTGCGTTAGTTTTAATCAATTTCGAGATTTACATTTTTATGTGATATCAGAAATAAATATGAGAACACAGTAGTGAAAGCCGAAAGGATATTTTCGTTATTTGGTGCCGTTGGTTTAGATAAAAATGTGATCGATCATATATTTTTGTATACACACGTCCTCGAAAATTCCAGTAGCGATACACATTTTGATTTTTACGGAAATTGCACTTTTTAATATTTTTTTATATCCATAATTTCATCACATAAAAATTAAATGCATAAATTAAATATGTTTAAGAAAAATTTTCGTTCAGTAATAATCCTTCTGTGACAAAACCTCCACGGGAGTTGATTTGTTGTCTGTAAACATGGGATTAAGCATTTAAATAAATAATATCTCCCGTTTAAGATTTTAAGTCGGTTTTTAGTTTAGCCGTGAATGGACACCCAAAATATACAAATACAGGTAACAACGTCACAATGCACGTCAATATCAATGATTGACACGTAAAATTTAAATGCGTAAAATTACCACAAAACTAACTCCTTTTTTATTGAAATCATCGTAGTATCAACTGTATATAAGCACAAGCGTAAATGTCTTGGCGGAAGAGTCGTGTAGTTATTTTATCAGAACGAGTCCAAGATGACAAGGGTGTCATGTTTTGAACTTGACGTTTCGACGACTGGGAATAAAACTACACGAAGAATGTAACTTCAGTGCTATAATACCCATACACTGTAACGTCTACAAAAGGAACGAAGGTTGAAAATTAATACATTTACATCTTGCTTGAAATCTATAACGAAGGATATCATTAAAACATCGTTACTTGCAAAACCAGATGAATTTATCATTATCATCGATGAGAACATTTCAGATGCGTATTGATGTGTTTAAAATTGAATCCGATCGACATTTAAACAACAATTAAAAATATGAATTAATTTTTGGGTCAACTTTTTGTTTTAAAATATTCATTATGTATCAATATGAGCTATATACAGAGTGGCCCACCGAAAACGAAACAGACGCGTTTTCAGGTACTTAGACGCTTTTTTTTAAAAACGCTCTGACAGGTCAATTTTCTTTGGAAGGGGGACAAATGTTTTAGCTATTTGTAGTCACCTAGTTGCAAGCCTAAAAGGGGAGGGGACGTTCACTATAAAATTTTTAAATGGAAAGTGGTATTTTCAAACTTATCGTTTGAAAGAGCAATCGATGGGCTTTACAGATGTGTTTGAATTTTGATCATTACTTTAGTGAGCTTTGAATATTCAGACTTTCTTCATTTTTTATGTCACCTTGGAGATTAGTTGCTTAAAAAATACTGAATCAGGTTTTCTTAGCAAAGACACATGTTTTGCCGAAAAATTTTGAAATAGCAAGATATGTACTCGGTTTGGAGCATTTCGCTTTTTGTTAGTTACGGATCCAGTAAAAAAATGAAAAAAGTTTGAATATTCAGAGCTCAATAACTCGGAAAGTAATGGTCAGAATTCAAAAATTTACATCTTTAAAACTTATCGATTGCTCTTTCAAATGATAGGTTTGAAAATACCACTTTCAATTTAAACATTTTATGGTGAACTTCTTAGTGTTGCAACTAGGTGACTACAAATAGCAAAAACATTTATCCCCCTTCCAAAGAAAATTGACCTGTCTGAGCGTTTTCTTTAAAAAAGCGTCTAAATACTTGAAAACGCGTCTGCTTCGTTTTCGGTGGGCCACTCTGTATACAAGTAATTATGAAATTTAGAGAACAATGTAATCAATTTAGTTTAATTTTTATAATTAATATTAATTTAAATTTTGGCATTATTTATTTTACACAGGGATACAATGAGAAAGAAATTATACATTTAACATAAAAAAGGTTTTAAACTTTTATTTAAAAATATTTTTTATACAATAAGTAAGTATAATAGAAATAAACGAAAAAGCACGATGGTCGGCAGAGTAGTTGGAAAGGAGGGCAAGGCAGGAAGTAGATGGCATGGGACAGATGGTAGCGAGATAGAAGGAGGTGGACGACAAAATTAGATATGAAAAAATTCAGAAGGCCAATTATAATAGAAATTACAAAGTATACGAAAAGAATCCAGAATAATTGCAGCGAAGAAGAGGAGGGCACGAAGAGAGTGTAATACCACGATTTAGATGTGGAAATGAAAAACGAGCTAACAAATATTGAATGGGGGAAGAGTACGGGGTTTGTTGCTTTTGCTGCAGGAAAGGAAGAGATGAATGAGGGCACTGGATGACGGACTGTAAAGGGTGGACGAAGGATGAAAAGGGACGCGACCAGACCTTGGAGACAGTGTTTCAGCGAGACAACACCAGGCTTACAAAGATACTGTGGGGACAGTAAAGAGGAAACCGGAGAGATTTAAAATTAAATTTAAGTTTTAGAAACTGATTTTGAGATTTGAACATTTTACATGTGAGTAAAATTGGCGCAAATTTTCAAATTGCTAGATGAAAACTTTTTTCAAAGACGAACGGTCTTCTATAAATTAAAAATAAACATAACACAGTTACCAACATCTCAATGTTCTGATTAATTTACATTTCCTTATCCTTAATTATTCTGTTTAGCATTTAAAATAAATTTTTCTTCTTTCGTAATGTAATCAATAAATATTAGTTTATAATTTTTTTTTGTATTTTTCAATTTAACCTGTTTGGTCTCTACTTAATCTTCCTCAAAATTCGATTAATTTGATGGTAGACACAATCAGATGATATAGCCCTTAGTTAACGTTTGTTTGAGTTAATCTTCAGCCAATTTAAGCCCAGTCCAACCTAACCCAACAGAATAAAAATCACAACACAACGAAACCTAAAAAAATCATATACAAGTCAATAAAATCAGGTTTTTATGAATTGGGTTCATATTGGATGAATTTTGGGTAATAAATTATAATTGTAATTGGTGTTAAGCAAACTCTTGGAGTTCATCAAAATAAAACTTCCCTAAAGTGATTATTAATTTTATTTTAAAGTTGTTTTTATTGGATTGAATAAGCTTAAGAGAAAAATGCTTAAAACATGTTTTGCTGTTATTATTGTTTTTAATTAGTTTTTCAATTTTTTTTATTGAGAATAAATGCCAATTTAAATTTCGAAATTAATAAAAATTGTATACAATTCATGAAGTTGATCCGACCGTCCAAGTAAGTACAAATTTGTTTGTAGAACATTTAAAGAAATTATACATTATTGGCTAAGGTTTAATTATGTGGGTTGGTACAATTTTTTAAATGGTCCTTATCAGTTAAACAAAAACGATTGTAGGTTGTACCAAAGCGTTCATACTGGTCAGATAGCAAATTTTTTACATTTTAATCGTACGGATAAAACATGGCGTTTATGATTTACGATCTCTGTAAATTCTACATGGCGTAACATAATACGTGACATAAAAGTGGACAAAATTCTACAAACGTCCCACACGGAAGCAAAGATTTCTCAATAGAAAAAACCACGGCGTAGTAAAATTTAACCATCAAGCCGAAGAAGCCGAAGAAATATTTATATTATACGATGCACATTTTTTAATCTAATAAAATTTTTCCAAATCTAATATTTACTGCAGGCTTAACTTGTCAGCGTTAATGATAACGATGTCAAAGATAACAAGGTAAGTTCTCTTAAATATTCTTCTGCAAATTCAACTGTTGATTAATATGGATACAAAAACTGTTTTAATAATATGCGCAGACTGTAATTAATTTTAAAGATGAGTTATCGTACACGAATTCGAAACATCCGAAGCACATACCTGTTGTAATCAAAAGGATGACTTTGCCGAACACAACAATGTGAAAACTTTCAAGAATACGAACTCGCTGAATAGCGACAGTGAAACGGGGTGACAAGTGACAGCGAACTGCTGTTGCTGGTTTCGGTTGGTGGATGTTCTTGTCAAAGAGGTAAATCTCGAGAGAATTCAAAGCTCTTGGGGGCAACCATTTGCAATGCGAGGTCTATTTCCTAGTACGAGCCGTTATTTGCTTATTCAATATAATAATGACGTATCAATTGCGCTATGAGCGCGGCTTTTGTATTCATGTTTTATTATTGTAATCCGATTCAATATCTTGAGCAGAAAGCAGCAGGAAGCCGGCTCACGTCTTTTAAGTCTTACGACGGACGGGTAATATTTGATTTAATACATTCTTCAGGTGTTGGACGCAGAAACGTATTTGGCAATTTTAATAAAAAGAGAAAAACTAGAAGATGAAGCAGTATAATAAATATTTACAATATCGACAAAAGTGCAACCCATATTTGAATATATTTAAAAAGCAATAAATACAAATCTTTATATTCTCTTCTTTTATGCTCACATTTCATCAGTTTAGTAATTTTTAAAATTTCGAACCCACTTTAAAAATTCTCCTGCTTTTCCATTTTGAATTTTTCGTAATTGATCTCCTCCTCCTTATTTCTTCTTCCATCAATATTCTCTTCGTAATGCAACATCCTACTAAAACTAGCAACGCTCCAACTTTAAAACAATTCAAAAATATACTTCCTACATTTCCATGTCAATATTATTAGTGAGATTCTAGGTTGTGATTGCTTGAAATTGTACTTATATTATTATATACTTTTTTCTTTTCCTTACATATTCCCATACTCTTTGATAGTTAGTTTAAATGTTGTCTCTTCTCTTCGCATCGCAATTTAATATTTCCACTGTATTTACGTTCTCTAAGTTCATTGTAAACTTTCTATGTTTGTTTCCTTAAGTATTTCCGATTTTTTCAATATGTTTTTTACAAAGTCCAACATACAATACTGAGCATCGAACATCTGAGAACGATTTGAATAAAAAATACATTTGTAATAAATTATAAATAAATTGTTTATTAAAAATTATATAAAGCAAATATAACACCTTAATAACATAAATTAGAATTCTTTTAAAACTTCTCGAAAATTATCCAAAAATATGGCAGCTTCTTCCTTCCCAAACGTTAGAGAAGGTCTTAGACGTACAGAATGTGCTCCACAACCACCTGCAATAATACCTAAAAACAAAATTTTTATTCTTATTTAATCTAAAGGTTATTGACTAGTACCTTTCCTTTTCAACTTTTCGAGAATCATATTCCTTGTTTTGAGGTCCTTGGCCGTACACGCAATCAATGATCCACGACCCCGTGCCGAATGTATCGTATTTGAAAATTCGTTTGTTAACGTCGTTATTCCATCCAAAGTAAATTTTCCAACCACTTGTACGTTTTCCAAAAGTTTATGGTTTTTGATTGCTTTCAAAATCCCTTCTAAAAGAAACAATCTTGCCGGGTCACCTAGCCAAGTGCTGAAAACTCTATACGGAAGATTTGGTCTAAAAATATTTTAACCAATAAACATAAAAGGTTATTATAAAAATAAACATACTGCATTTCTTTTGTATGGTAGTAACCACCAAATTGCATTTTCTTGCTGAATGCAACAATATTCGGCGGCTTTTCCAGCTGGAACCACTCGTGGCACCACATTTTCCCCGTCGCTCCGCATCCCGTTTGTACTTCATCCATATGAAGCGCGCATCCGTTTGTGTTGCAGATTTTCTGCAAATTCTGAAAGAATTCGTTCGAAGCGTGATTGTCTCCTCCTTCCGACTGTATCGGTTCGATGATGACCCCAGCGACTGGATGTCCTTTGCTCTTATTCGTTTGGATCACGTCTTCGACTTGTGCCAGACATTTTTTATCTTCTTCTTTATTTTCGCGTGCGTTCTCTTCCAGAGGATATTTGTATTGGGGAAATCGCGCGCCAGGCCAATAATCGAAAAGAGGAAAATCAATTTTGTGGATGTATTTGGAACGCGTCGTCGACAGCGAACCCTGCGTTCTTCCGTGAAAACCACCATCGAACGAAAGAATAGCTACTTTCGGACAACCCGGAGGTTTGTTTAACATGCACGTTTTGATTTCTTCTTCGGTAAAGTCCACGGAACCCCTTTGGTTTTTGGCGTACCATACCCATATTTGTTTGAATGCTTGTTCGTTCGAACACGTGCCGCACATGTGTGTGGTTACGTTTGGAAGACTTGGTGGTGCTACCTGAAATTGCAGTTAATTCTAGTATAACACTTTTATTATATTGGAGCAGTTGAATGCTTTTGCAGTTTATTATCATTCTGTAGATTTTTTAAATTATGAAGTGTAAGAATGGACTAAGCAATAGATGATAAAATCGGATACTAACATTTGTTACTGTTGGGAACTCAACAGAACTATTGGATGGTTAAGTATATAATGTATAGTTATATATTCAGTTATATAATATATATAATATACAGGGTGAGGCATTTATCTTGAGACGACTGAATATCTCGTTAGCAAGACGTTTTTGAAAAAAATGTTCCAGATAAAAGTTATTTGATTCATAGGAAGAAATGCAACGGCAATGCTCATTTTTCATTAGGTGGATGGGTTCAAGGTTATTTCAAGGTCAACTTCGTTTTTTCAAATGGAAACCTATATTATTTCGTTAGGGTTTTTAAATCTGTTTTCAACGGTATACAATCTTAAATAGGTTACATAAGAAAAAAATCAAGAAAAACGGCCATCAAATTTTAATAGAAAGATGAATGAAATGAACAAATTAATCCAATTAATCCATGATAAGGCAAAATTTTACTAAGAAAATTTGTTCAGAATAAGAAATTATGGTCCTATACAAAATTTCACGAAGATCTACCTGATTTGATGTAACCGTGACTAAAAAAAATAAGACGGTTTAATCAAAGTTGGTAGATTTTCCTGAAATTTTGTATAGGGCCAAAATTTCTTATTCTGAACAACTTTTCTTAGTAAGATTTTGCCGTATCATGGATTAACTGGATAATTTGTTCATTTCATTCATCTTTCTATTAAAATTTGAAGGCCGTTTTTCTTGTGTAACCTATTTATAATTGTATACCGTTGAAAACAGATTTAAAAACCCTAACGAAATAAAAAATAAAAATTTTCCATTTGAAAAAAAGTTGACCTTGAAATAACCATCCACCTAATGAAAAATAAGCATTGCCGTTGCATTTCCCCGTCTGAATCAAATAACTTTTGTCTGAAACATTTTTTTCAAAAATGCTAACGAGATATTCAGTTGTCTCAAGATAAATGCCGCACTCTGTATATGATTGTGAATTTTAAATCTGCAAGTAAAGAAAGGAGCATGATGCATGATCATAGCGGTTGTGTAGCGATTATTGAAAGAAACTTTAGATGTAGGAAAAATTATTTTCATGAAGAACATCAAGAAGAGAAAAAATAATAAAGGCAGTTCAATGGTAATAAAAAGAAGACGAAATCCAATGGGGGGAAATATTTTTTTGAATTTTTTATAAGAAAGATTTTAATCTACAGAAGCATATAAATATTAAAGATCATTTTTCTATTAAACAAATTATAATTTTTTCGTGTTTCAATAATTCCCCATCAAATACTTACAGTTAATAGAATATTTTTCAAATAAGTTGCCCAGTTCGCCGGTGGATAAACACCTAAAGCGCTCCTATTGATCAACAAAGCCTAAAAAATGATTATAACGATAAAACAAACCAACAAAAAAATTACCATTTTAGCAGGATCATTAAAAGTCTTTTGCAATTCCGGGAAATTATAGCCTAAAGGAATCGAAGCGATCTGGGTGTAACAGTCGAGAAATGTGTTTCCATCGACGTCCACCAAGTAATTTCCGATCGACCTTTCAAAATCGGCGAAGAAGTCCACCGTGCCTGCGTACTGAACTTGTTTCAGTTCTTGCAACATTTTCTGGTGATTCGGTCCGTACAGACCTTTGATGATCGGTTTGTTCGGCTCGCCGGGAAATAAACCCGAAACTGATCTGGAACTTACTAAAAAAAATTGCGATTTTTTAAATTATTGTTATGTACTTACCTTTTATTACGGTTTTAATGGATTGGGTCGGAATAGATTTGTTTAACATTATTGAAAAGGTAAATATTTATATGTAATGTTATATAATTCTTGGTGTATGATGACTTTTAAAATGTCATTAATACGTGACGTTTTTCCAACGCTTGCCGATATTATTAAATATAGATATTAATTTTGAAATTATTTTAGAAGTGAGACACATCATCAATCTCATTTTTAACTTATCATACATTAGGCACATTTATTTCTTCTGTAAACGTGGTGATGATTTTGTGATCTGTTTTCAATAGACAAATAATTTAATATACAGTGTGTCCACGGATTTGGTGCACAAGGGGAAAAACTTTTTTATTCTTCATTTTATGTAAAAAAAGTTATACTATATAAAAGTTTTTGCTTGCCTTAAAGGCATTATAAATCATATTGAAATGCAGTGATTATCTTCCGTAGGCATATAAATGTTGAGAGATAATTAATGTAAGTTCATTTTATTGTTGATAATCGCATTGCCTTGAAATGATGTTGCCATTTAATTAATAATGGCCGTTTGCACCTGTAATAGTTAAAATTTCAGTTTAGTAAATTTCCGAGTAATTACTGAAGTCGCCGTACCGTCTCTTTCTGTCTTTTCAAAAAATGAGACTTTACTGTTAAATACAAGTTAAACCGTGGAACAAGTAGGGTTTAGTTTAAAGCCAATTTAACTGGCAGTTACAGACTAGCGCAAATAGTTTAACGATTTAATTTTCGTTTAACATTTAATCGTTACAGGTGCAAACGGCCGTAAGTGAGATTGATATAAGAACATTTAGGAACGTTTACAGAGAATTTAACTTTTCGACTCTATACCTAAATTCTCTGTAAACGTTCCTAAATGTTCTTATATCAATCTCACCACTTATTAATTAAATGTCAACAGCATTTCAAGGCAATGCGATTATTAACAATAATATGAACTTGCATAAATTTCTTTCAACATTTATATGCATACAGAAGATAATCACTGCATTTCAATATGATTTCTAATGGTTTTAAGGCAAGCAAACATTTTTATACATTATAACTTTTTTATATAAAATGAAGAATAAAAAAGTTTTTCTCCTTGTGCGCCAAATGAGTGGACACACTGTATAAAATATATTACAGAAAAGTAACAATATAAATTATGCAGACCACCGTTTAAAATCTTAAAGCAAATATTCATTATAATAAAGTCAATTTATTGAGAAGTTGAACGCAGTTGGATTTAATTTTGTTTAATATATCCGGGAGGATACAGTTTTATAAATTTTCGTCTGGTAACACGGTAACATTCTGTGACGTGTTAGTATTGTAGAACACAATAAATTTCCATATTAGCACCTCCTGATGTGAACGCAGCATGGGCTCGACGTTTTAGGAACACCCAGAGTATGCAAGATATAGGTATCCTTTTGGCAGCTCACGAGAAAGAGAAAACATGACAATTGTACATTCTTCGTTTTGAAAAAATATTTGAATTTGCAACGGAATAAAAAGAATTGTTTTACTTTTACATATTTGTCACGTTTGCTAATTGAGCAAGGAATAAAATTAAATTGATTAGAATCAAAAATAAATATATAATTTTTTTTGAATGTATAAATTTAAAGTTGACTTGATAAGTGGCCGATTTGGGTTTAGATTCGCTAGATCATCAATTAAATCAACATGTCATCAACGTCTAAGTACAGTGATTCCGTCACCGAAACATGTAACCCGTTGAGCGATTAAGTGAAATTAATTCGTCCTTTATATTATGACTGATTAACCTATCAAGCAGTCAAAGTATCGCTACAGTGCTTTACGGTAATTCACTCCCCCTTAATTTACATACCGCAATTTAAAGTCTATTAAATTAGCTTCCGACAACGTAAAGTCTGTAAACACCCAATATTTTATTTTTGAACCTAATTGTTCCAATAAATTGTTGTTCTTCGTTGGTTTTTCCCCAAAATTATCTCAAATTGATTTTGTTTTTTTTCCCGGCGTTTTCAAATAACAACAAAAAGGCAACGATTTCGATGTGACGACACATTAATGGGGGATGCGGAGCTTTCATACTGAGGCTTCCGGTGTTAATCTGCATGGAGTGTTACCGTCCACATCACGCTGCGTTCATACGCTCCCGATGGCGGGTTCGGTGCGCTGTTTGCTCAGGGGTTCCCACCGATCCATCAAGTTGGCCGTCAGTACCCATTAGCACGCTCGCATACTTCTTGGGTCTATGCCACCACACTCTGCGTTACATTTTGCCCGTCCACCCCATTGTATCGAATTACATAAATATTTATAACGGTATATTTTCGCGGCGACGAGTTTATTTCGGATTATCGCGAATTTGCAACACAAAATAACATTATCTTTGCGCTGATAATGGCGATGAAGTGATTCAAATTTTCGATGTTGGGGGAAAACGATTTTCTTTTATATACTCGACGACTATATAGCATTTGGCTATACGATGCGTGAATTGATAATAAAAATAATAACAGAAAATCTTTGTATGTACGAATTAAGGAAAAGAATGTACTACGAACACAAAATAAATAAATCCTATAAAATTAGCTATTTATACCGCGCGAGATTCAGTCAGGATCAATCAATCACACAGGATTTTCTGAACGCAGGAAGGACTTTTGAATGTGTGTTCTAAAAACATTTTGGAATTAGGTTGGAACTGATTGGTCTAGTCAGTCTAGTACTCTAGTGGCTTAGTCAGTAGACCAGTAATCTGAAGGTCTAGGTTCAAGTCTCAGTTGATGTACACACACTATTCATATCGAGTAAAATTCGATTAGGTACTTCAAATAATGGGCTGAAAAGCTTGTATGCCTCCACGCACCATAGATAACAGCAGCAGTAACTTTGGCTGTCAGATAATCATAGCCATCTCCTGGCTAAAGTACATCATCCTCACTATCACTATAACACATGCGAACTCTGGTGGCTATTGACATGACCAACTGACAAGAAGTGTTGGAACCTGTGTCACGATTTGACAGAGTAATATAGATTTTATATTCAATCTTTGTGTTCGCCATACGATAAATATATAATAACATCTACTAATACATAATAATAACAACTTAAAGTGATTAATAAATTACGAGCAACTGTGAGCGATGACGACGACGCTTTTCATTTTTTCATTGTTAAAAATACATCTTAAATCCTATAACTCATTTAGTATGTTTTTCCTTCTCGACTCACATTTTCCCTTCTATTCTAAAAGCATTAAATATATTTAAAAAAAATGATCAAAACATGATGGGTTGCATAAAGTTGTGTGTTATGTTCACAGTGTACTATGTATAATATTAAGATAGGTGTGCCGCAAGAATCTGTTCCATGACCAACTCTTTTGTTGATTTATATTAATTAATTACCCTCGCCGTTTACGTTATCTTACAAATAATATCATATGTAAACGATGTTAATGAAGTACTTGTTAAACAAAATCCAACCTAATTTTAAAAACAAATCAAGAATTGGTGGGAAATAAACAAAATCAAGAATGGTTCAAATAATCCGAAAAAATTGAGTACATTGAGTAATATTTCTTACTCTACAAGTTACAATGTCTTGGATCTAGCAGTTTTGACAAATTCATCTTAGAATTTTCTAGAACATTTCTCTTGGATAACCAACAATGAATTTACATTATTAATTATAAAGTCAACATAAAATTCCAACATAAAATTCCATTTTCATCTATCGTCATCTCTCATCTATCTCTCATGGGGGACGGATAATAAATCGTCTAACAAAAGAAAAAATTGTGCACACTTCTGATTTTTGTTTCTTTATGAAATTCGAACGAAATTTTTCCTAAAAAAAAAATAACGGGAAAAGATTTTACAAGAGCTCTACCAGACTGATCTTTGGATCGATTTTTCCCTCACCCTCGTATGCTTCTATCCCGAATTACGCTCTTCAAAGCTAACCTTTATGGAAGTTTTCCCAACATTTCTGTCATTAATAATTGATGATAACTTTCAGATCAAGAGTAACCTCATGTCAGCACAGTAAACTCGACTTAGGATGAGATTTTGGTCGAAATTCGAGAGATGATGAAAAATGTCAAAAAACCCTTGTCAAAAATGATGAATTTTTACGAAAATTGAAATTTTTAGAAATTTAATAAAATTCCTGTTAGTTATGGAGAAAGTGACGATGGATTCAATGGAGAAGGTCGCAGCATTTTACAATGTCAGCGTCGTAAGCTACACATTGAAAACCTAATTTTTAAGAAACACTTAGATTTTCGTTCCTTTACAAGAGATTTCTGTTAAAATGGTTATGTATTTTTCAACACCATTGCCAGACTGATCTTTGGCTCGATTTTTAATAAAATCCGGATGTTAACCATAATCAGTGAAAATGTAAGGCATGAAAATTGCAAAATTATTGTTTTAATTAAAATCTCTAGATTTTTTTTAATTTAACAAATTCAATAAAATTACTTGATTAATTTATCGTTCGTCTAAATATGAATCCATGATTCAATATATATTTGTAAAATATAAAATCTATCCTCCGTTATTTCCTTTGCGTCTGTCTATGTCTTTTCCCTCTTCTTCAGTATTCCTGCTGCCACGCTATCCCATGTTAGGCCTGTTTTCTATAAATACCAGTGTGGTTTGTATTTCTAGGGTTTTTCTTATTTTTATGCTTATTATTTTATCTTTTTTTGTGACTCCGCCGACTCTTCTTAAGTATTATTATTATAATAACAAAACAAACGTATATTATACCAACTATTAACATGGAGTAAACAATGGAAATAGCATTAAGTATATGAATATGAAGAAATATGTCCAAAAATTGAATGAATGGAAAATGTCGATTGTAAAATAAAAATGCGTGGTTGATAAACTTAAGAAGAAAAAAAAATGTATAAAAGAAAAACGTAGCAGAATATTTGGAGTAAAATCGAAAATTCAAATATTCAATATATATGTCTTTTAGATTATTTTTCTGTCACGTTTTGGAATAAAATCAGAAAGGTTGTAAATTTAAATACAAAATTTCTATCTATGTAAACAAATTATAAGTAACTGTGCATATCACGCTGGAAACTAAACCATCTCTATAACGAAGAAGGTGTCAAGCTGTCTTTACCCTTCTGTAATACTTAACCGACATGCGTTACTGGTCACGTCTAAATTGCCGGTTGTCTTTGAAAATGATTAATAGGGTTGTTAATGACACATGATTTTGAAATTATTCGATTCGGAACTGATAAACATACCGAACGTGTTTTTATTTCCTTTGACGCTTTCTAATATTTTAATTTGATAAACTTTTGGTGATGGTCGAGTAACACACGATTAATAAATTTAATTTTAAAGTCGTTTTATTTATTAAGTGAATATTTTGCCCGAAACGAACCACCTCCGCGAATTAAACTTTAAATTTAACCTTTCAAACTGGAGATAAGATCTTTGTAATCGATTCGCTTTTCCGAGACGACATAAAGAAAACGAGAAATTTCTACACGTTACATTGGCTTTGTATTTCACAAGATGTACCAAAACTTTTTACAATCTAAAAATATTACTTTGTAATTAGTTTTCTCCACTTAGAACATAAATGTTGCTAATAATATTATTGTGCTGGATATGAGAGCGAACAGGGTGACGCGACAAGCTGCCGGGTTGTTGGGTGTGTGGGGATGAGGGTGGCATGAGTAGCCGGCCCTGACAAGCCATGATGGATCGGGCTAGGGCCACTGCTTGCTAAAACCTTTCTACTTAGACTGTGACAACGTCTATATTGAAGGTCTGCTACCTACGTTGGAATCTTGTAAATTTAGAGATTATTTTTGTATTGTGTGAACATTTATTGGAAAGAAGACCAAATACGCAATCAACAACAAAAAAAAGAAACGAAGAAAATGGGAGCAACAACTCTTTTTAAGGAGAATATTCAAACTTCAAAAGAACAGAGACAGTAAAGTGAGCAATAAGGAAATATTTTTATTTTTTTTTAATTTTCAACTATATTATTATAGATCCGCGCAGATTGCTTGCAGCTGTATTAATTTGTTTGTAAAATGAATTATTTTCCCATATTTTTCGGCTTCGTAAACTGAATTCTCTCTTTCTTAATTAACTTTGGGGAATGATTGATTTCTTCGAGATTTTTTTAAAATGTGTTTTGTGTCTTTTCCTTGTCTACACGTCATTTCAGGAAAAACCATGAAATCGTAGTTTGCACAAGAGCCATATTCCCAAGATTTAATCATTTTACACAAAAAATATAAATTAAATTCGCTTTCACTGTAATGTATACATTAGATCTATTGTGTTGGACCCTTCGATCTTTTCGGTATTACGCGCTTCCGAAAAAGCAAGCCACTCCGTCATTGGCCTGTCGAATGTTCAATGAGCACAATCAGTAAAATGGAAATGTCGACTATGTCTCCATTTCAACGTTTGACATCTGTCTTGTACTATGGCTACTGTATTTTAGAATTCAGAAATCCGGCGATATATATCGAAGTATTATTGAAGTTCACAACATTCTTTAAAGTTAATTATTTGGCAAAAAAGTTTAAATTAAGAAGTAAATTGTTACTATATTTTTGAAATTTGTGCTTGTAAATAATACATTTCCTTAAAACATTTGATATCAAACATCAGAGTTTACGTAATAATTCAATAATAGTTTACAAGCTGCTTAAATAACAATGTTTTTTTGAGAAATAAACAATAATTTAAAGTTTAAGTTACTTTTAGTTGTAAAAATTGATCTAAACAGTTAATTTTTATGAAAATAACATTGTATTAATCTACCTACACTCATTACTGTTGTATAATTTGCCCCATATTTAATGTTTACCGCCATCTAATTGGAAAAATGTAAATGGAAAAAATAAATGTAGTAGTTAACTGTAATTGAAAATAACTAAATGAACTGCAATAAAATAGTAGCAACCTGTTTTAGATTCTTTTCCATTTTAAATACAGCGCCATCTAGACAACCGTAGCAATATGTAGTTCGGCATGAATAGTTGTAACATTCTCTACTAGAGAGCAGCATTATATTAAATAAATTTATTAAATAAAATTCAATAATAAAATAGGTGAAGTTTTCTACAATTAAACACATTTTCCCTTTTCAGAAATGTATAAATTCTTCTCTCATTTCAGATTATGTAATGTTAATTAAAAATAATAACGATGAAATTAATATATGAAAGCGGGTTTTATCTTGATGTTGAATTTTCCAAAAATTTACATTTAAATTATAAGTTTTCTCGAGGTTCCACCTAGCGATGAGTGGCCGTAACATAAGGGGTTCGTTTACTTTTCGGCCTTCAGAGTGCTTGTGTTTCATTGAAGTTATTTTTCTCTTAACAAGTTTCGAGACAATCGAGACAATCGAGACAAGTCGGAAGTCATTTCTTTTTTATGTATGTTTCTTAGGAGACACTGATAGGGAATTTTGTGTTTTTGTTAATTAAAGAAGAAGAAACACAAGAGTTCAACTTTTCAAAGGCTGTTTTGTAAACATGGACGTTGGGTATTTGAAACGAAAATCACAATATGCCTACTTTTTCTTTGATAAAAATATCCGTCATTGAAAATAAATTAGTAAATTCTATTCTCTTGTTATGTCTTTGCTATATTATTTCAAATAAATAGAGCGAAGTTTTCATTTATCTTCTTAACTCAAAATTACTATAAAAATATGAAAATGAATATGAAATTTTTATGTAAATTAAATCTTTTTTTGTTAACAAATATCGCTTTTATTTAACGTTAAGTTTCCAAAGGGGATTATGGTTGAAAAATATGTAAGAATTTCTGGCAGATAACGCAAGAATTTAAAGCATTTTTTTGATCAAATATAAATAAAAAGGTTATTTAAAATTCTTGGTATGAACACACCTTGTGGTATCTAAATCAGTGGCGTAGCGAGGGGGGGGCAAGGGGGCATCATGCCCCGGGCGCTACTCATAAAGGGGCGCAAAATGGTCCGCAAAACAAAAATTTCAAAATCTAGTCTAGTTTTCTCAATCATATTTTTTGTCTCAAATTTAAAGCCTAGTTTGAGCCTACGACTTTATATATTTTACTTTATTTATTTATTAATTTGCGAGTATACTTTACATACAATATTATATGGTTTTCGAATGGGGGGGGCTAAAAAGGTATTGTGCCCCGGGCGCGAGTTAAGCTCGCTACGCCACTGATTGAAATACGCCATGTTGAAACTCTTTGTCTACACGGTAGGAATGACGTATTAGATTGGGAACCACTGGTATAATAGTTTAGAATTTCCGGCATAACCATCATCTTTGTTTTCCATTTTATCCTGTATCGTATAGATTATTATTATGGAGACATTTTAAAAAAATTTTCTTTTCATTTTTAAAGTTTTGTAGACTTTCATTTATTTTATTCAAATTTATTATCAGCTGCGTTTAATTGCAATACATGTTCTTGAATTTTTTCCCCATGTTGTTCAATTTGGTGATCTAATTTAAAAAGTCGGTCATAATGGTTAAGTTAGAACTGCAATTTTTGCGGATTTCAATTACTTATTAGGACAGTTACCATCCATCTATTAAAATTAACATTTATTTAAAACTCTGTATAGACATTGTACTGATAAATATTGAAAGATTATTATTATTTCATTAAAAAAATTGAATTAATTTTTTTGTTTGGAATTAAAATTGTGATATTATAAAATATTAACAAGGAAATTAGTATGTTTTTTAAACGTATTAAAAATCCGAATGTAAACGCATTTATTAAGTCAATAATGTGTTGACCGTTCATGTGTATCTAGTAGATGGGAGATCTTCACAAACATCATCTACATTTGTTTTAGCTTATATGTAAATAGCGATTTGCGCATCCCCCGGTTCTAATGCCGAACTTTATCAGCGATCAGCTGATGCGGCGCCACCAAGGGGTTGCAGAGGGCGTTGGATCGGGGTTTGGGATGACTCACTCAGCTCCACGGGTAATTCATCACTGTCAGACACCTTATTTCCAATATATTATTCTATGATTTCCAATATGTATATTTCCCATTTGCGAGCGGATTTTTTTCCTCGTAGAGTCGTAATGAAGAAGACGCGTGACAAGTTTATTTTAAGAATGAAATAACGCACAACCGTGTAAGCTAAATCGTATATTTACTGGATCAAATGCTAAAGTGTACCAATGTGTTGCTAACTGTACATCATTAAAATTACATTCAATTGTAAATTATTTACATTTAACAACGAATTACTAAGAGTTTACTAATTGTACATACATTTACAATCATAACTAGTCGCTTGCTTGAATATCTGTGCAAAGCAAACTTTTATGGATACCAGAACATCATCAATTACTGAAAAGATGCTTTCATTAATCGTTATTTAAAAAGAAAAATATTAATCATATACATTACACTATTTCATATATTGATTGTTTTAGAAAATTGATTGTTGTTCGTCCTCGGTTCGGATCTCGCCGAAATCAAACGTACGATTGTTTAGTTTAAAATTTAAATTTTCCACGAAACTATGTACAAAAAACATTTAAACTAAAATCACATGGTAGTAACGACGAATTAATAAATTTCGTAATCGATTGCACTAAATCAAATCTGATAGTATTCGGGCGTGTAATCGTTTGCAAGGTTGCTCAAGAAATTAAAGTCCGACGAACTGTTGCTGTTTTCGCCGGCGGCGGGGGCCACTTGCGTTTGTTGATTTTCGCCGGAATAAAACTGATGAAACGAATTGTAGTTGTCGCTCGAATCGGTTTGGACGCTCGTAGGTGGCGTCATGATCGCGGCCGAGGCCATAGTTGTCGCGGAATTTTGATAGACTTCCGTTGGCATGTAGTTGCCCGATTCGGTTGTCGGTGGAATCTGAGGAGAACTGTAAGCGTTTTCGTAGTAGATCTTGTTGGGGTATTCGGCGTTTTGAACTTTTTGCATCGGGTGCATTTCATTTGAATAGTAAGAGGAATCATGCGCCATGTGTACAGAATTTGTCATGTGTGTCATGTTTTCAGTGCTTTCTGTCGAATACATGCTTGCAGCTGGATAATTATAATTGTAGTTGGTATGGTCGTGTTGGTAGCCTTGTGTGTAACCGGGTTGGTTATTCATATTTTGATGGTAAGCCTCCCCAGATGTGTGATTCTTGTAATTGTAATAATGATGATTTTGATACGCAGAATGATAAGACTGTCTGCTGCGTGCGGGTAAACGCGATGCCATATCCGGTCTTGTACCAACATGATTAGGATGAATTTGGTTTTTAAAATACGGTTGGGTGTCGTTTACAGAAGGATGATCGGGATTGTACATATCTCCAGTGTAACCAGTTTGTGCGTGGATTTGATATTGCTGTTTATTCACGCGTCCGTCTGATCTATAATCCATCTGATTTCCCACGTGGTATTGATTCGGAAACGAACTTGCAGATCCGCGAGCAGCAAACGGTGGAATATTATTAGGAACATTCTGAATTGTAACTGTGGCAGAAGCTATCGCCGTAGCTGTTGTTGGTGACGATCTTTGCAATTGCGGATAAATCATACCACCACTTGAAGGCATACCCAAGGGACTTGCGTGTAAAATGGGCGTCCCAGTCGCCGGCGGTATGATTTTCGAATTAATTTTGTTCGACATAGCGTCGCCGGTTGCTTGCAGTACGTTTTGGTCTTTTTGATTCAAACTCGGGGACATTTTCCCCATTCCTATTTTTCGATCGGTGGAATTCGGGGAATTTCTACGATTTTCAATTTTGACTGGCGCCGTGTTTGACGGTACGTTTGATTTTTTCGGTATTCTCGGCGACGGATGTGTACCGCTGTCTTCGTTCGATCGGGAATCTTCTTCCGTTAGAATTTTATCGAAGGAACCGGAACTGGCGACGCTGCTCGCGCCGTTACTGTTGTTGTTAAAGCTCGTGTTGTTGTTTGTCGCGCTCGGAGTGTTGTTGTTGTTTCCGCGGTTCGATCCAATGTCTGGTACTTCTTCGTGGCTTCCGCACAAACCAACCGCTGGCATTTCGCAGCCTTGACAACTCTTTTTCGACATTTCGTCATCGAGGAATTTATCTGAAGATAACTTGGAACTTTTTCCACCTTCGCTTGTTACCGAATCTTTGTCGTCGCCGTCGTCTGCTTGTTTTCCTAGGGTTTGTCGTTTGTGCTTCATGCGACGATTTTGAAACCACACCTTTACCTAAAAATAAAAGCATTATTAGTTAAGATGCATCAATTTTTTGTCTTGAATTGTACAACTTAAATACATATAATACATATAATTTAATAATAACTCAAGCAGCTACAGAGCACAACAATTTATAACAAATTAACGGGTGAAAATCTCAAGGTGATGAATATCTTACTTGCCATTAAAGATAAAAAATTTTACTCGACAAAAATTTTGAAAGATTTTTTAGTATATTTCTGTGTCGTAATAAATATATTTTTATTAAATTTAAGTGAAAATCTCAAGGTGACGAATATTTTATTTGCCATTAAAAATAACATTTTTTACTCGACAAAAATTTTTAAAATATTTTGTTATTTCTGTGTCGTAATAAATATATTTTTATTAAATTTAAGTCGTATTTTGTCGATAATTTAAATAAGTATTTTAAAAAGTGGAATAATATTCAAATCAATGTCAGCAATCTTAGCTGAAAGAAATATGAGGGAAAAGATTTGAAATGAACCAACCTGACCAACCAAGTTTTTTTTTTGCTGATAAGGCAAGTTGTGTCGGTTTTGGGTTGGTGTTTGCGGCGATGTTTCGAACTTTCAAACCAAAGCAGTTGGTCTGTTGTGTAGGTGCTTTCCCAACAACTTACTCGACGAGCAAAACAAAACTGATGGGAGAATTACATAGAAATCAATTTTCGCATAATTTTCATTAATTTAAAAAAATGTTTAGTTCGTTCCCTATTTTTTTTTAATTAGTTTCCGTTTTTGCGAGCTTTTATAAATTAGGTAAAACATACCTGACGTTCGGTAAGATCCAAAGAGGCAGCTATTTCGATTCTTCGCGGTCGACACAGGTACTTGTTGAAGTGAAATTCTTTCTCCAACTCCAGCAGCTGTGTGTTTGTGTACGCCGTCCTTAACCGTCTGGGAAGTCCGTTTTCTATAACAAAAAAATATCATTGATGTATATATGATTTCGTCAATTTTTAAGAATTTTTTGGGGACGTTTGATCCAATTGTACAGATGATTTTATTTCACAATTTTTTTTCGTTGAGTTCAGTTCTATTTTTTGTGATTAGCAAGTATTTCCAACCTAATTAATTACATTCACATAAAATTAATTAATTAATTTTACTGAAGAAATTTAAGGCGTTTCAAATTGTCGGGGTAAAATTGCTATCTTCGTTATTTTTCGAGCTAAGAGTCGGTTAAATTAGCAAAGATGCAGTGATTTTTCCATTGATTGCAATGGTTCAAACAAAATAGAACAATTGCGCATCACGTTTCAGAGCCAACTCGGATAATAATATAGGTAATATAGGTAATGATATCACGGTCAACTGGATAAGTGATTTCAATAGATTATTTATAAGTAACACAAGAAAATATGTCAAAACTTTTGATAACAATTTTTAATTTTCAGTTAATTTAAAATTTGATGACAATTTTGAGTAATTTTTGAAGTTTGATACGGATATTTTATGAGAAAATCTCGAAAGTGGGAAAAATTATTCAATTTAAAAGTACGTTTGGTTTGTTCAATCCCTTTCTGTTATTTTTCTTTTATTTGAAATTTACAAAAATATTTTATGCATTTAAGACCTATTGTTTTTCGATGACATAAAAAAAATTAAAAAAAAATTGTTGCATTAAATTTATAATTTTATGGGTTGGTTGGTGTGTTTATGTATTCGCGATGTTCGACTTTGTTTGGGGGGCGTTTTAGAACTCCTGTCATGTTTCATCGTTTCCAAGGTGATAAAGTACGTCAACATATGTCACCAGGTGAAATTTAATATCGCCCTACTGTCTCTCAACGTTGCACAAACTTCGAGTTTCCGAGTTTCATCCCTCCATCAGTCCTTCTGATGGATACCGTCAGTTGTCTGTTTCACCTAACAATTTCTTGGGTTGATTCGTTAATTGCGGCGTTACTTATTGATTTATACATCAAACACAAATTACGTACATGAAACACACAACGCATAAAATACAAAACACATAAAATAAAACATATGAAAACATAATATAACAAGTGGGCAATAAATCGTGTTATATTTTGGTAGTCGTGTCGTTCATTCACTTAGTCACATATGTGCGTGCGTGCGGGTGGAGGGGTGAGGGGGTAACGATTTGGTTTCACAACACGAAAGACAAAGAAAATCGTACAAGACGTAACGTAAAAAAATGCGAAATTCGTCTGAATCGCGTTATATTTCTTTTGACAAATGGAGCTGTGGACTTTCTCATATCTGAGCAGTCACCCAGCTTGCAATGATTTTGATATGAAAGCTAAAGAGGGTAAGTTTATACAGAAAGAATGATGTATTGTTGAAAGAATATTTGAATGTTAGATATTATGAAATGTTTTCGTACGAATGTTTCACATAAAATAACGTGAATCGTACATAAAATTTCGGTAAATCAAAAAATCGTTTATTTTTTTTCAATTTCATAATTGACCTAATCCATCATCAACGCACTGACAAATGGCAAATTTGCTCGGTTATTTTAAAAGTGCACGCTTAACTACTTACGAAGAAATATGAAACTCTATTAACAAAAATAATTATCGACTTATGCGTGAAACGGACGCGGCTTTTCAAACGAATTGGTCGAATCCTAAGCCTCATTTTCATTGTAAATGACGTTAAAGTGTTATTTTAAAACGATGAAAAAATCAAGTGTCAGAGTTTCCTAGATAAATACTCGTCTTTCAACTGTGTCTGTAAAAAGGAGCTCAACGAAACAAAAGGTTGTCGCTGATGATTGATGAGGAAGTCAGTTTTATATATAATACGTGTTTATCCTGTTTTATTAGGTCTGTGTGCTTCTAACATACTCTTCTACACGACATTATATTCTTAAAATTTGTAGTAAAATAGTACGCAGGCTGCCCGGTGACATTTTTATATTTTATATTCTCAACAGGAAGCTTAATGAAAGAAATTAACATATTTGCTTAAAAGAAGGTTTGGGGATCGTAGGAGTGATGAGTAATGGAAAATGGAAATAAATTGGAAAAAAAAATGAAGAACATAGGCAAATGGGATAAAGTCTGAGTCTATTTGTAAATAATAGAAGGATGCAAAAAAAAATAATTCCGAACATGCAGACGAACTTCAAGAAAGGAAGGAAATTAACTACTAAATAGTTTTAGCAAATTATGAACTGATTTTTTTGATTTTTAAATTTTAGGAAAATTTATATAAAATTAATTATCTTAAAATTAAAAAATTTTGGGAAGTCTATTTTTAAAAATTTTTAAAGACGTTGTTGATGCCAAAACAGACAGAATGTCTTGAAAGTTTAATATTTAGTTTAAAATTCTATCTTGACATTTGTTTGTTTCAAAATTTTTTAATTTGCAAAACCTCTAGTTTTTTGCAAATCTTTAAGTGTAGTCGAGTTTGATTTTTTTTTTGTTTTTAATGATTTCGTCCGAGTCCGAGTCTCTAGACTTTGAATAGTTACGATTTTTAACTTTGAAATTTCTGTCACTGAAGTCACTGATTATTTAGAATGCCCCAGTTCTTTTAACGTAATTGGAACAGTTACTGGTAAAATGTTGGGAAAATATGGTGTATGTTGGAGATGGAAAAGCCATTTAAATTTTACGATTTTAAGAATGATAATTTTTAAAAAATTTTTCAGTATGTTTTTGTGACCAATTTCTCGACGTGTTGTGCTGTAAAACACCTTTCAGTGTGCATTTACGACGGAATTGTTTGAAAATCAGGGATACGACCTGAAAACCGCGCTAAAAACTGAAGACTAAAAAATCCTTTTATTGTTTTAATTCGTAAAAATCTGCTGAACGCTCTGTAAATGTAGATTTCCATCACTTACGTTAGATACAAATGCAAATTTTTAATCAAATTCCAATTTATATCACGAACGTTTTAAAAACTTCTGTGTTCTTCAGAAAAAAAATCTCTCCATTTCAATTTCAGCCTGTGTTTTTCACAATATTTCATCGCTCCGCCGAAGTATCAGTTACTTAAACTGGTTTTAAAAATCGTTTAAAATGTGAATTGAATTTCACCCTCGTTCGAAAAATGCGCATTTCCATTTAATTTTTACACCGAGTATTAAAACCGTAAACGGGGAATAAAAATATTCCAATACATAGACGGGGGCCGCGGGTCTCGAGCGTGTTATACCGAGGGAGGCGCGTACAAAACTTTTTGATTGACAGCTCCGTCTGTCCAATCACGAGGCCGGAATACTGATGAGAAATACGTCAATCACACAACTACCCTGTCGTGCAGGGAACCGAACTGTGTGTACCCTCTGTGGCGTTTCCATCGATGCGATGGACGAAATCCGGTGGAATTCGCTTCCGGTGATAGGTTTCTCGGACGTCGAAAAAAAATCACATTTTTTTAAAGAGATATAGCTTTCTGTTTTAAATTGATTTGCATGTTTTATCCTGGATTTTATTGATTTATTAGTTTGGTATTATAAGTATTATAGTTATAAATGAAAATGACAAAATGTTTTCCTTTTTCTATAAAAATCTGTTCTGTTCTAAAATATTTTTTCTAATAATATGTAAACGTGTTTTGGATTTAAAAATCTATTTTAAATTAAAACTTTTAATTTAATTTCTGAGAGAAGTTTTGCTTTATAATTTGTAATTGAAACGGATTTATTAGTAAAAAATACGTGTAAAATGCGATTTTTGCGTTTTATTGCCACTTATATAAAGATTCAGGTTGGCAAGTTATATGGAGCAAGAATTTAGTTAAATATTATCGCGGTTGGAGTGGGACCTGGCTGAGATTTATAAGTGGGTGGGGGAACTGCAGCGATATTTAACTTGGTGGCTCGTTGCGGCGGATTTTAATCTACATGCACAGGGTTTTTACCCTCCGTTCTCCCTCGCAAACTCGGGCAGAGACTCCAACGATAAAAACATCTTGTAGCGAAAGATTTACTTCTTCAACCACATATTCAAATTATCAAGAAATTTGTTTTTCTTATTTTGAATCTCTAATGTTTTAAAAGTTTTACGGTTTCTTCTCGTCTCGAAATAAATGAGCTTCCAGATAATTCGATGTAGGTTTTAAGGTTTTCGTTATTCATGACATTGTACGGCGTTAATGTTAAGATTTATTTAACAAAACCGGTTACTTCTTTATCGTGTGTGATTTCTATGTGAATAGACATTCCAAGACGGCAATTTATCTTTGCTTTGGGTAAAATGTTTCTTGCATATTCGTCACTGTCAATGATTCATTCAGATATTGACCATGCAAGAACATATATACATAATTATTTTATAATTGCCGCACCTGAATTGGAACAATCATCAATCTAAAGCATTCGCGGAAGTAAAACATCATTAATAAGATACAGGAATTAATTTCTAATTTCATATATTAGAGATTTCTTAAATATTTTAGTAAAACTGTAAAACCTGAAACTATTAATAATTTCATAAATACACATGAACAATTGATGAGTGGAAGAAGGATAATATTCCCAAAAATGCGAATAAGATTACACGGCCTTTAAACATGTGATAACTGATAAACTGCGTGACATTACATTTTGAATATTTTCAAAGAAATAGCTGATTTCATGGTCTACAATTTGTCAATGGATCGCTTTTCAGTAGAACTTAGGAGTTTTCATTAACGCATTTTTCGTAAAGGTCCTATATTTAAGTTTGAAATTTTTACTATTTTATACATATACAACCTGTTCACGGGAACATTCTACAATAGCAAACTTTTTTATTTAAAGAGGTACAAACTTGGTTAAATGGACAAAGTTTAAGTACCTTTTAATGCGCATTTCGCGCAATAAATTATAAAACAAAAGAACATCGCGTTGCTAAGATACAAGCATAACGATTCATTTTTTAAATCGAACACCCTGTATATTTTTATATTTTTAAGTTGGTCTGGTTGCCTGCTATAATTAAATATAAAACAATTTTTTTCTAGGATCGCTAATTAAAGAGTTAAAAAAAACTATAATTTCTTGCATTCTGGGGTTCACGAATTATTCTACAATAGCTAACTTTTTTATTTAAAGAAATACAAACTTGGTTAAATGGACAAAGTTTAAGTACCTTGCAATGCGCATTTCGCACAATAAATTATAAAACAAAAGAACATCGCGTTGCTAAGATACAAGCATAACGATTAATTTTTTAAATTGAACACCCTGTATATTTTTATATTTTTAAGTTGCTCTGATTGCGTGCTATAATTAATTATAAAACAATTTTTTTCTAGGATCGCTATTTAAGCAGTTAAAAAAATAGTAATAAAATAATAAAAATCAAAAAGCAAAAGAACTGTTGTTATCGATCCTCCCCTTGCAACAATTTGTTTTATGAATATTTTTTTATCCTTCGGACTGCACCAATATGTCTTATGCATCTCACATCAATAACAATAAAAGAATTGTATTATAAATTATTTATTTAATTATAATAATTATCATAATTATAATGAAATTTGCAAAATTATTTTCTCCAAAACTCTTTTCATAGCGGTTTTAGAGAAAAAAAAATTGTCTCATAATTAATTATTGCAGGCAACCAGAGCAACTTAAAAATATAAAAATACACAGGATGTTCAATTTAAAAAAGTAATCGGTATGCTTGTATCTTAGCAACGCGATGTTCTTTTGTTTTATAATTTATTTCGGGAAAAGCGTATTGCAAGGTACTTAAACTTTGTCCATTTAACCAAGTTTGTATCTCCTTAAATAAAAAAGTTAGCTATTGTAGATTGTTCCCGTGAACAGGCTGTATATGGACTCCCAAAACTACACAAGGACAATGTTCCATTGAGACCGATTACCAGCTTAATAGATTCACCGACCTACAGTCTGGCCAAAGAGTTGCTCCCGATAATCCAACCACCCCAGGGTCGCACATCAACGTCAAGAATTCCGCCCACTTTATCGTAATACTACTGGACCAAATTAGAGGAAGATGACATGTTCGTAAGCTTTGATGTAGATAGCTTATTCACTAATGTGCACATAGAAGAATTGTAAAGGACAAAGAGTTCAAGAACGAACAGCTATACCAATAAACGGTATAAATTCCTATGTTGCTGCCTTGAAACAACTTACTCCCAAAAAGAAACATAGTTTTATAAACAAGAAGAAGGCTTTCCCATGGGATCCCCTCTCTCGACAATAGATGACAATATGCAGCATTGTGCATAGCATGCAGCATTTTGAAGAAATAGCTATAGAACTGGCAACTATCAAACCTAAACGACCTAAACCTAAACGACACATTTGTCATTTGGAATAATAGGAGATCTGCTCATAAAATTTTTCTGAAGCATATCAATCAAATTCATCAACCCATCAAATTCACAATGGAAGTAGAGAACAATAAAACCATACTATTTCTAGATGTGCGAGATGACAACAGCATCCTAATATCAGTACATCGGAAACCGACCCATACGGAAAGATATCTAAACTATGCTTCCAACCACCCTTGAAGAAAACTCTTCAACTTAGTAGTTACGAACAAGAGGCATCAAATATGAATGAATTCCTGGCCAGTACAATAGAAATCTTAAACAGACCCAATAAACCGAGGGAACAGGAACCACAATACCACCTTAAAATACCATACATTAAAGGAATATCGGAAAAAATCACCAGTCACCAGAGAACATCAACAGTGTTCAGCTCCAAAGAAATGTTACGAAAAATCATTGTAAAGAATAAACTAGAAGAACAAAACAACACGAAGAATTCTATAAGCTTAGGAATATTTAGTTAATCACACTTGATAACTGATATCCAGTTATCGAGACGTGTTTAATTTTTTTTAATAAAGATGATTATAGTTCAAGACAAGTCTTTTTGTTTACGTTCATGTTATTACATAGAATTTGGCGGAAATTTGAATCTACATCGTGCTCGGAGTACATTCAATATAGGTAGACCACATTATTAAACATCCTGTCCAGACTGAATAAAATAAGTGACTAGAGATGTAATATCTAAAAATAGAATTTCTTTAGATCCACTAAATCACAGTTTAATTAATCATGCGGCCATCAATAGGTCATTACCGCCGAAAGCCGTACGGTAATTACATACTACTTTGTGTTTCGTCCATGTTAATACGTAATGGGATGACACGCGACACGTTACACGAAAATATTTTTGGCACTGATTCACATTCAGCGATCGTTAACGATCCATTCATACATATGGCTGTTTAACGAGCCCGGTAAGGTATTTTTGCGTTTGAAGTTCATTGTCGATACATTGACGTAGTAAAAGCACATTCAGCCTTCGTGTACAACTTTCTTATAAGTATCGAGACAATGAAAACTAGATTTTAACTATAAGAATTTAATTGGCACAAACAAAAACTAATTAAATTGATATAATAATTTACATTAATAGGAAGTAGTTTTACCGCCTACGAAAATGTTTGCTGTTAATTTTTTTGTTTGATCCAAATGGTCAGAAACACTAAAAAAACATTTACATTTTGTTTAGTTTGTTATTATAGTAGGCTATTAACAATTTTATTTATTTAGGTAATTGGCGTAATTTAAACTTGGAAGTTTTTCAAGGCCGCTTGTGTATATTGTAAATGGGAAAAGTTATTTTAGAAGATTTTGGAATTATTTTCTTTTGTGTTTTTATGGCTTTTTATCAATACTTTTTATCCATAATTACATTTTCATTATGTTCCATAAAACAATTGCTACACAAGAAAGGTAAATTCAGAAAATTCATAAAAATACTTTGCTTCTTTTAAAAAATCAAAATAAATGGTAAACAAAATAAACATTTAAGATTGATAGCATTCAATGATTACAGTTTTCTTCAGAACTTTCACATAACATCAGTATTTTTTTCTTATTTTTCTGTTTCTAATAAGTCTTTCGTCACAATTTTCAATCCTGTGCCTTTTTCTTTTGCATGAATATTAATTTTCTTCAAAATTCTCTCTCCTCAATTAACTTTTCTCAGTACTTGCTGCTACGTGATCTGATGAATACCAGTTTTCCATTATTATACTCTAGTATGATAGCAGGTTTAGACATTTTGTGATTGTTTCTGTCATATCTTTCGATCTTCTTCATTTTTTAGAGTGGGATTTGCTCTTAACAATAGAATTTCTCGTCTTTATGATTCGAATCTTCCATTTTCATGCCCATAAATTTTGTGTTTTTAGTCAATATCTCCTTTACTATGTCTTAAAAACTACATATTTTCAATGTTCAAATTTTAAATTTGTCAAATTTGACCAATTTTAACTTTATAGCATTTGTTCTTTTCTGGAAATTTGTTTTATCATTTCGATGATTTTCTCACGCAGCTGATTCCATCCCTTTTTCAGCACTTCTGATATTATATTACTTCCTCCTGGGCTTTTGATATTTTTTGAAGCTTTTATTAAGTCTTCTATTTCTTCATTTGTGGGTTCTTCTATATTATTTCCGTCTTCTTCTTGCAAAAACCGTTCTTCTTGTTCTTCTATCTCCTCCTCGTTTAACAAGCAAAATATTCTTTCCACTCCTCTAGCACTTCTTTATGCTGTGCTCTTAGTATTCCTTTTTTGTTCTTTAAATAACTTTGCCGCTGGGACATCATTTCTCTTTTTTTTTAATTTCTTGGTAGAAAGAGCTACCTTCTTTATTTTGGAAATTTGCCTCTATTTCCTTCAGTATCACTTCATTGTATTGACATTTTTTGCTCAACATAGCCTTTTCAATTTTTTTTTTTTTTTTTGATATTTTCACCTTCTTTATTACTGCTTGATTTGTCTCTGCTTAATCTGCCTTAATTAAGTGTCAAGTTAGTGGTGTAGTGGTAAGAAGACTCATTGTGAGGGTTCGAGTCGC
>JAFFZR010013051.1:23898-39697 GCA_018397195.1 Lethrus apterus | reverse complement strand
ATTTCGCCGACAACCCGTCGAATGTCCTCCTTCAAGTTACGGATGTTTCAGGGTTTATTGACATACACTAATGATTCAAGAGTACCCCAAAGAAAAAAAAATCACCTCATTTCACGTAATGCTGACCATCAATGTCCACCAAGGTTATGTGACTTAACTTGTGATTTTTTTCTTTGGGGTACTCTTAAATCATTTGTGAATGTTAATAAACCCCGAAACATCCGTGACTTGAAGGAGGAAATTCGACGGGATGTCGGCGAAATCCGAAAACTTATCGGGCAGTCATGGCTAATTTCACGGACAGAGTTCTTGTATGCCAGTGGAGGTCTGGAGGTCATACGCCCGACATCATTCTCTATACCTGAAATGGGAAGGTGTGATGAACATGTTTATGTATTTTGTTAATGTGTTTTGAAAAAATAAAGTTCATAATTCGATATATCAAAACCGGCGCGCTTTTTGAAAGACCCTATATTTACCAAAAAAGTTAAAACCACATTTATTAGAAAACTATTCTTCCCAATAGAGACAAAAATGTACTATCAGTCATACAACAATCGAGAACTATATATTTCTATACTGAGAAGTATTTGTTCATCAGTTTTCGGACATTTTGTGAATTAGTTCTTCAAATTGCAGAGGATGTCAAGCATTACTTATAAAGTCTGTGTATAAAATCTGTCAGTGTTGCCTGATTTAAAAATCATCAAAACTCAAACAAAATGTTCAACAATAGTTCAAATATATTCAACCGAAAACTTGTAATTACATTCACAGAGTTCGCAGTTCACAGAAACGCTGTTTCCCATTTCAATATTTAAATTTTCTACTACTAAATTTGTTTTATGATGTTTTTTCATTTGTTTTAATTTTAAACGTTATTTTATATTTAAATTTTGATATTTTGTTTTTATTACTTACATTATTATTAATTATGACTTTTATGTGTAAAGAATTCGACATTATAATTAATATTTTGATAAATATTTTAAAGAGCAGAGGAGCGTTTCAAATTAGTGCCAGAGACATTCGTAGTAGAAAAACCACGCCTAACGTAACACATAAATTGATAAACGTAACGAGAGTTACACGAAAATGAACCTGGTGATTTCAAAAATTATTTAAGAATGGATTAAGAATACTTTATTGAATTTAGTAAGAAACAAAATTAGTACGAAGTAAAATACGGTTATGAAGGATTAAATAACAGCGGGGGAAAGATTAGCAGTTATCCTTAAACATTGGCAACAGAAAACTCGATACGAAGATCTTAAATTTAATAACGACATTTCGCCCAAGCCCTCAAGACAAATAATTCTTAAAACCTGCCTGGCTATATATATCCTTTTGTAAGATAAAAGGATTACGTAAGGTAAATTAACGAAAAATACGTTTGAAGGAATAAAACAATATTCTGTATAAAAAGTAGAATATTTTTTAAGATTGTTTATACGATTTGAGCTAGAATCCTGAAATTTTAAAGAGACTTAGGACTCAATAAAAACTACTTTTTTACATTTTAAAAAATTTTTTTTGGTCCAATAGTTTTCAAAACGCAAAGCCTACTTGATTTTTTTTTAAATTGGAACATGGGTTAAATGGGACATCGTTAGAAAGTTAATTTTTTTTCGAATTTAACGGTATAATAGTTTTGGTGATTTGTTTGACAAAATCTTAGAAAAAAATTAAAATTTAAAATAAAATGAAAATATTGACAGTTAATTGTCAGTTGACGTTGTATTAGCAAAAAACTAATAATAATAATAATAATAATATTTTTTCTTATAGGGATATTTAAAGAGCCGTGTGTACATTAATAAACCAGACTCTTTGGACGAATTAAATTCACGTATTGCGACTGAAATAAGAAATATTCCTCCAAATTGGTTGAACAATACAATAGACGGTTTTATTCACAGACTTCATTATTGTCAGGAAGTAAATGGAGAACAGTTTGAACGTCTTTTATAATCCAATTTCTGAATTGAAGTTTTGTTTATAAATCTTAAACATCTTGTTTAAATACTAATTGAAACATTTTATTAAAATTTTGTTGCTTTGTTTAGTTTTGTTTATTTTAGTTTCATTGAAAGCATTTGTTGCAAGATGTAAAACGATCTCAAATTTTAAAAGCACAATTAGTGTAAACCTAAAAAATTAATGAATGATAGTAATGTTTCAAATATCAAAGTTATTTACCCAACTATTAGGTATTTACAAAATTTTAATATTTTCAATCAGGTGTTTTAATGAGAAATAACAAGGTGCAATTATCGCATTGGGTCATTCTCTACTGCCATAGGTAGGTTCTTGTACTTTTTGACGGATTTGCAAAGGCTGCTTGATTTACGTGTTTTATTTTATTTCTATTTAGTTTTAATTTTTGTCTAAGATTTTATAAAACAAATCACCAAAACTATTATACCGTTAAATTCGAAAAAAAATTAACTTTCTAACGATGTCCCATTTAACCCATGTTCCCATTAAAAAAAAATCAAGTAGGCTTTGCATTTTAAAAACATATGGATCAAAAAAAATTTTTTTAATGTAAAAAAGTAGTTTTTATTGAGTCCTAAGTCTCTTTAAAATTTCAGGATTCTAGCTCAAATCGTTTTAGCACGACGGACCTGGTTCCATACATAATCGTATGTATGTATAATTTTATATGATATTTTTTTTTTTTGAAAATTCACAATAAAATAGCTCACATCTATGTTTCAATGCAATTATTTTCTCATTAACAATTTATGTATTTTTCTTATTTGGTATTTCTTATCTAAAGTACAAAAACATAGACCATCAGTTAGCATCTTATGTATCCACCTCGGATTTCTTCCACTAATTTATGTCATCCATTTTAAAGACCATATATTTTGGAATACACCTAGACCAGAGGCCAACATGGTCATCACAATAATAATATATGGTATCCAATTATGGGAAGCAGGCAGTACAACCAACATCCATAAAATCCAAAGATTCCACTCTAAAGTATTGAAGTAAGCAAGTAAACGTTTCAACGTTTCTCTTTATTATAACTAAAAAAAAATACAGTTTTCTTGTATCAACTTTAGCTTCAAACTTGTCTTTTTCTATATTATGTTAAGTTTAATTGTATTTATCCTCATCCTTAATGGACAGCTCGTATCATTTTATTGTACCTTTGATTTATTCTTTCATGTTTGTTTTGTTAAACTGTTTCATATTTTTAATTTACCACCTTTTATTGGTTTTCTCTGCAATTTATTATTTGCATTAAATTCTATTTTATTTAAGAATTTATGAATTTTTCAAAAAATTTTATTGAACTGTTTGTATGGTACACAAACAAAACATCAAAGAAAAATGTTTTGTCATTTGCCAGAGCCCGTTGATAAAGTATCATGGACATGATATGGAACCGAAACCGATAAATAAACCAATAAACCTCGTTTAACAAATGATTCGTTATCAAGACGTTTAGCGGGCGGCAAAGAACGGACGGACATTAACGACGTGCTTACAATCTAGCGGAAGATGAAGTGGCCGGTCGGGCAGTGCGGCTCGCCGGAATGATCTGTAAATGGAGTGTCGGGTGTCGGGCGCGGGCCATAACTCATGATGCCGTCGGGACGCCGCGTGTTAACGGGCTGCCTCCCTGCTGCTGGCGCGTGAACGTCTCCCGCTGGGCAGACCTAGGTCCCGATGCGATGTTTAACATTGTTATGGGATCGCAAAAGGGTGCGACATTGGTTTGGAGATATCACCGCGACAAACCTGTGGATTCATGCATTCCGGGCCGTCCACATCCAGTTATGATGAGAGGAACGACTCTCGCAGGTTTAATTGAGAATGATTGTGTGATTTAGAATCGTTTAAGCTTGTCACCCTTTTAATATGTAAAACGATTGTGTTTTACGATTACTTCGCGTACGATTGTTTACGTCGATTAAACGAGATTATTTTTAATTAATTACTCATTCATTAATCAAACGTTTCTACTGAAATAAATTTATTTTTTGTTACATAATCGCCATTATTATTGTTTAAATCCATCAAAAATAGTATGTTCAATGTTTTTCTACAAATTTTTAAATTTTAATAAAAATGCTAAGAATATTTTTTCTTTCCAATCTTTGGAAGGACTTTAAAATGTTAAGATAACATTTTAATTAAAAAAAAAAAAAAGAATATACATTCAAGAAAGTAAACTTTAATCTTGGTCCTTGAAGGAACACAACAATAATGAAATTATACTTTATGTTCCACGGGCACACAAATTTCATAAAAGTTCATATACAAATATTTCACTAAAAAATTAATAAACTATAATAATATAATATTTATAAAAATATCCCACCACAAATTTCAAATTAAAAACTGTAACAAATTATAATGACAAAATCAGAGATATACAGGGTGGGATTAAAATATGGATCATTTAAAAAAAAGGGAACTCAACCGGTTTTTTAAAAAACGCTGAAACAGGTCGATTTTAGATTTTGAAGAATACACATTAATACGTGCGATTCACCTTCCGACTTTCATTTGTTTTGTAGTTATGACGTCATCACAAAAAAATTTAAATGATTACATACATTTTTTTTAGTGGAATCATTTTTCTACCCTTTATGACGGTGCAAAAAAATCATAAGGTTACACTAAAAATATTCTGAGAAAAAGCGATCTGAAAATTTAATGTTGATATTATCCTAGATAACAAATAATTCAGACCATGAACGGTACGTAACTTTCTTGTTGAAGTACCATTCGTTTTTATCTTAAAACCTTTGTAGCGTATTGAATAATCAAGATATCATGATAATAATACTAATAATAATGTTCAGCTCGATTTTTCTCAGAATTTTTTTTATGCAACCTTATGATTTTTTTGCACGGTCATAAAGGGTAGAAACATCACTATCGGATTCCACTAAAAAAAATGTATGTCGACATTTAAATTTGTTTGTGATGACGTCATAACTACAAAACAAATGAAAGTCGGAAGGCAAATCGCACATATTAATGTGTATTTTTAAAAAATAAATCGTCCTGTTTCAGCGTTTTTTAAAAAACGTTGAGTTCGCTTTTTTTTAAATATTCCATACATTAATCCCACCCAATATAAAATTTTCAGATCGATTTTTCTCAGAATTTTTTTAGTGCAACTCTATGATTTTTTTGCACGGTCATAAAGGATATACAAATCACTATCAGATTCCATTAAAAAAATGTACGTTGTAATTTAAATTTTTTTGTGATGACATCATAACTACAAAACAAATGAATGTCGGTAGGTGAATCGCACGTATTAATGTGTATTTTTAAAATCTAAAATCGAAATCAGCGTTTTTTAAAAAACCGGTTGAATTCGCTTTTTTAATCCCACCCTGTATTAAATTATACTATATTATACTTTGTCATAACAATTAAAGGGCAAATAATTCTCTACAAGTTAAAATGTACACTTTGAAAATTTTTAAATCTTACATAGAATTTGTGAACTTGAATGGAGATTAAAAAACCTTTGATAAAATTAAGAAGTAATTGCCAAGTTATACTTCTCTACAAAGCGATCCTTCGACAGGATGTTTCCGGATTCTCTTCAATTTTTCGCAATCCATTTCCTTCAATTCCAAAGAGCAAATGGTACAGTCGGCCACAGTCAATAAATCTAAATTGGTGAATTTTTCTAACAATATTCTGATTGGCCGCTTTTAAATCGAATAAGATTGAAACCAAATAGAAAGCTTAAAACCATAAAGAACGCTTGAAACCAAAAAGAATCGCTTGAATATTTTACAGAATTGAATAATTCCGTCATATCTTAAAGTAACTGACTAATTCATTTAATTTCTAACAAATAATTACATTGAGATTTTGTACCTTAATGATAAAGTAAGGAGAAACACAGCCATGAAATATTTATTTGGAGGCAAGTATAGTTTTTTGTGTCTGGAAAGTTTGATGAAGTTATTGGATATGAAAAATTTCTTTAATTTTTATTCATAAACGCATATCATCAATAATTCTAAAAAATATTCTCAGCTAAACTAAAATATTTTCTAAAATATTTGTTATGTTGTATACAACATTGATCGAAAAATACTTCTACATATTTTTATTTATTTATTTGTATATAAAATAAAGATATAAAGTATTTAATTTGAAGTTTTGTAATATTTCGCGTCCAAATAATCCGATACAAATTCAGATGAGCTTAGATCCGAATAACGATTTTACAAAAATGTATCTGTCGTCTGCGAGAAACGCGAATCCCGGCGATGCACACGGGAACAGGATCCAATTTAAAGGATTCCCAGAACACTAAATCCGTCTCAAATTAGAGATAACTCCACCGTAATCCCTTCGCCAACTACTCATTGGTTGTCGTTGTTCCCATATCTCGGCCTATCCTTCTTCATTACCTTGCGGTTGAACCGCACGGGGATGACGGCCGTTACGAAATTATCCATCCCTTTCTAATGATTTAGCGAAATTCGAACAAATGACTAATTTGAATTGCATTTCACGTACTCTAGGTACCGTACACAACTTTAACAGTTTAAATCTAAAATATACGAGAAAATGGCTTCTAAACAATCAATATTTATTGTTGCCAATCAGAAAATAAATAAAAAATATTTAAAAAATGTTTTATATTTCATATACGAAATGATAACATCGATTTAGTAAATATAGAATCGAATTTTATCTTAAATCTTGTAGACATTGTTGATAACAATTTGCTTCATTGTTCAATTTAATACACATTATGCTTGATTATCGCCTTGCATGCTGTTAATACAAACAAATTTCCAATTACATAAAATGCAAAATATGTCAGTTTTCCATTATTTCAATATTTTATTGTAAATGAAACCAGACGATGTTATCAAACATTTAAAACAAAAAATCTTTGACGTGAACATATTATACGAAATTTTGTATGCCAATATTTACAAACAAATATTTTGCAAGTCCTTTGTTATTGGCAATGGTTAATAGTAGTATTGAAGAAAAGCGTTGTTATCAAGTTGCAGAAAAATTGAATCTTCTTGAATTACAAAAAAAAAATGTTAATATGTTGATCACAAAATTTATTATTATGACTATGATGATTATTATTTCATACAAGTAAATATCGGTCTATTTCTCTAGTTTAACTCCCTTTGACTCCACTCCATTTCCTAGGCCTTAATGGTCTGTAATTTATATTTAATTTAATTAATTTAATTTATCTCTAATGCAAATGGCATCATTTACACAGAATATTGAAAAAATCCATTTCAATAAATTTACAATTTATCAACAACAACTTGGATGTAATTTATGAATGAGTAAAAGATTTTTTAGTATTTAAAAATTCTTAATTGAGCTTTTATGGATTACTTATACATTTAGCATTAATCAAATCAAATCGTTTGAAACTCACAGAATTACTTGTATTTATTATTACATTGTTGCACGAATTTTTGGAGTTTTTCAAATTGTCTATGCCTGTTAAAATATTTGTTGTAAATAAACTTTAAAACTGCTACTTTTAGAAGTTTTTATAAGAAGATTTTCCACGAATTATTAATAGATGAGACGGAAAAATTGAAAATGTAATGCAAACAAAACGGTCAAGGCGAGTATGTGTGAGTTGGAGAATAATTTTAACAGCGTAAAAGCTTAAAACAACTAAATCCAGTCTTTTGTATGCATTTATTTTTTTATTAAACACCAACATCTACAAAGATGTGTAGCAAATTTTTTCACAATTTTTATTTTAAATAAAATTTTAAAAACATTTTTTAAACAAACTGCAGCATTAATTGCTTCATAACATATCCAAGCACTAACTTTTTAAAAGCTTTCGGAATCACCTTATATATAAGATTATTTAATACTTTTTAATTATTTCATTCGTTTAATTAATTTACAACAATTTAAGGAAATAATTTTTCTAATTACCAATAATAATTTATTCCAACACAATATCGCAAATTACCATGATGTTAATATGAAATATTTAAAATATTTGTACGCTTTTGCATGTTCTGTTCGTTGCAAAAATTATTAACAGTAGTACTCAATTAAAATACCGTTAAGCTACTTTCCCAGGGAGGTAATTACATTTTCCCGTACAAGATGGCAATTTTAAAGATGTGTTAAACAATAATAATTTATGAGAAACTTGATGTACGTGAAGAACACACGATTTTTGTCATTGTTTCTGTGTTTGTATTGAAGAACGCATGTATGAATTGAGGGGTTTTGTCATCATTGTTTATTGTTTAGAAATGGGATGGAATTGGAACGCTGATATTTTTCAATTTTTCAAATCAAATTCTTGTTGCAATTAGCTGGTTTAAAATTTCAAATATAATGATTTCGTAAATTTCTTTTAAGAATAATTTATGGGATTTCATAACGTTCGGGAAAAAAAATAGTTGCATTCGATTAAAAAAAAAAATAATAATAATGTTTTAACGATAACTTTACCACTTAGCAACACAATTTAAAAAATTGCCCGTATGCAAGATTAAAATTTAATTTGAAGTGACGGTCGTTTATATTCACGTTTCCAATATTTCATTTGTCGAGAACTGATGTTTGAAAAATGTTGTGTAAAATTCACAAACGTAAAGCATCTGCATCGTCTCTGGGAAAAAAAAAACATCACGGAGGGGCAGGTCAATGATGTCAATATGATGGCGCGTCACCTTGCGGCTACAGATTGATTTATGACGGCCCTGGATTAATTAACGGCACCGAGGGACAAATCCCGCATCACCCACAGATATCCCAGCACCTCCCGAACATCCAGACCACTGTCGGCTCGGCTGTCGCAAAGCGCTCATAATTGTTTCTTGCACGTTACGATTCAATCATCAATCACGATGAGTAAGGTGCACCGAAAGCAAAAACACACCAACTTGTGTTGCATGGTTCTTATATCACGGTTTTTTTTTTTTAATCTGAAGATTTATCTACACGGTTAGTTTCTGCAAATTGCCGGCGATGTTAAGCCGAGTTGAGAAAACGAACACTCTTTTATTCATATATAGGTTACATAGCTTATTGATGTAGGATATCGTTGATAATTTATGTTATATTTTAACATTTCTAGTTCTAGAGAACATCTACTAAAGACTACCTCATTTTTAATTAAGAAAAATCAGGAAAATTTGATTACTTCTTTTATTATTATATTTTAGAGATTTTCGAACAAATTATATACTAAGGTGAGCATGGGTCTGTTTGGCTCAAAATATTTTAAATATTTTTTGCTTTTTTTTGAGAAATAAATATAATCCTAAATAATCATTTCAGGTTCCATGTTCAAAAAAACAAATTCCAGCCTCCAACATCAGTTTGAATGGTCATAAATTATTGCACATCCTGTACAACATGATGTTTCAAATATGATATTAAATTTGTGTATCGCATGACGAACGAAAAAATACAATTATATACCAGACGCAGTTATCGTACCATGTATGCTGTTTGCTTTTTCCTTACGCGAACGCAACGTACATATTAAGTCCATTTCTTGTGAGACCTTCACACACCCAGAACCCAGAAACCTTGACTCTTACACAGTCTGCCTTAATTTCAAGTTTGTTACTGTGAGCAACAGACCGATCATCCTTTATGTTTCGCGTTGCATTTATTTTAATAAATTTGTTAATTGTGCAACTGAGATGAACTTATCGCAATTGGTTCTTTTTTGAAGGGGGCATTGTCAATTTTAATGGCGGATTCGTCGTCTAATTCGAAATATGACGTATGGAGTTTGAGGAAATTTCAATTGGTAATTTTATTTGCAATGAAAATTGCTAAAATCATAAAAAACGTAAATTAATACCAACGAAACTATCTTTTGAAAACACTTTTATGAATTATATTTCCTTTAGCCGACACGCCGAAGAATATATTGTAAATGAAAATAGCTACATATTTTTATTTTAAAATAGAGTAGGTACGTTTACTGTTCACTGGTTGCTGTTAAACCATCAAAATCCACAAGTACTAAGTACTTGATTTCCCAAAAATCGTCACTTTCGTTTTCATCGGAAACGGATTCTCTCACAAGAAATACTTGGACAAGACAAGGCTTATTCATGAAGAACATGGAGAGAGAGTATAAGTAATTTAGTTTACTTACTAATGGACCAGAGATATAATTATGAAAAATTACCATCCGAGTCGAAGTTTTGTAAATATACTTGGACAGAACTTTACAGATAGAAAGCATAAAAATCTTTGAAAAGACAGTTACTTGAAAAAGTGCCTTTCTCTTTAAATTAAGAAATAATAATAAAATTCGAATTCAAAATGTTTTAATTTACACTACATATGTTTCGCCATACAATGGCTTCATCAGGTGGATGATAAACTTTCTCTTCCGTTACATAGATTTTTTTTGACAAATTTTGACAAAAATTTTCTCTCCGTATCATATTTGCAAAAAGTTGACGCTTTTTTACAATTTTTTTTAAGATAAAATAATAAATATATCTACAAATGTATTCAAATTAAAAAAAAAAGTCATGGTACATTGTTATCGATTAATTTAGTGATACGCGAATTTATTTTTGAATTGAAACTAAATATTTACATATGAATATCGGCTGAACATGAAGAAGTTTACGTCTGTCAATCTTAGATTATTGTAAAGAATAGCTTTAAATTTTGCTTATGAACTTTTAGTAAAAATTTTTAAAGGTTTAATTGCTTCATTTAAAAAACAGACTTTTATAAATATGTCCTAAGAGACCGTAGACAACCTTTTTCTGTGCACATATTAATTGCAAGGAACGTTGATTGAAACAGAGTTCATGTTTAGGCAAAGTGTTTGATGTACCATGCTGTTTTATTGGCGCACTGACATTTTCCTAAGAGTATCGCGTCTCTAAAAATATTGCAGTTAATTACCCATCACCCCTTAATTCTTTGCATATTCTTGGCGGGTGTACGCAGGACTTGCACTTTGCCACTCCGGCGGCGAGGGCGGACAAAATCCGGGAGCGTCGACTACGCAAAAATAAGACCCCGGAGCGGCGAACTAACCGTTTTTATAACGATTCTTCTGCGGGAATTATGAATAAACAGTGGGAACTTAATGACTTGTGCTGATTATGAGAACGGCAATAATTTCAATGCAGTGTTCCGTTAAGAAACTGGAATGCCATTTTTATGTTTCGTTGAAGGTGAGTTACGACGAGGTTTTGCAAAACTACAGTAAGTTTAATTGTCGGGTTTGCCGCATTCGAAGTATCATCTTTAATATTAAACGCATTTTTTCACTGCAACTTAATTGATTTATAATGTGTACGTGTTTGTATTATAAATTATATGCTTTGAAGTCGTATAATTTTCGTGTATAGTATGTCGAGAAAGCCGGTGATGTTTCCGTTTGCAAAAAAAACGACAGAAAGTGTCGTTTAGATAACAAAACGCAAACCATCTTAGAATCTTAGTTTCTAACAATTTGTAAATTTTTTAGCTCTAACAGTCCATACTCAAGCGATAAATTTATCTTCATAATAAAATTAACAGGTATAAAAATTATCCAGTCAAATTTTTCTAATTTTATCAAGCGAACCCAACATGTCGTTCTAATTAAAGTTACACTGAGCTGTTCGTCAACTAACCTTTACCTTTCGACATTATTCATGCCTTGTTTTTCTCTGTTATTTTATATGCTTTACTAATCTTTATGCTTTTCACGCCCTTGTCATAAGTTGCTTAAGTGTTTGGTAATCAAATTTAGGATTAATTTGTTACTGACAATAGTATGGATGTTAGAAGACCATCTGTCAATAATAATGATATTGTATGTCCCATTTTCGATGTAAATTAACCAATAACAAATTTGTTTACAAATTCATAGTTTTTACAATTTAATAGAAAGAAATGAAACGACGAAGTTAATGAAATAATTTATTTCCGCGTAACTCAACACACAGAATTTAAACATTGATCGAGAATAAAGAGAATCACGTCTCCTAGAAAACACCCAGAGAACGAATCTTATTAAAAAAATGAATAGAAGTATAATAAATCTCATATGATCATCCGAAATAATAAATGAAAAAATGAAAGAGAAGATTTCGTCGCGGCGACGTATTGTAAAGACTCCTGCGGGCCAACTTGGCCATGATACGACAATGAAGAGTAGGTGGTCCAGCAGGAAGCGGGATGACTCGAGCTCGGACGTGCTTTGATCTCGCTACCGCATGACTGGCAAAATACGCAGATGGACAATGATATAATGGTCCACCATTATCGAATCATGCGTCTGCAATGTCAGTAGATTAAATTATACCTCGCTCCAGTCTACACCTTCATTGGCTTTTTACTATAATCGTTTGCTTCCGCTGAAATGATACCTACGCCGACCGATTTTAACCGTTTTCAAGCGATCACTGTAAATCTCCTGCAAACTCGGTTTTTTTTCGTTCGCCATTATACTTTCGTCGTTTCAAATTTAATTTGTACGCGTATTATTCGTGATTTCCTAGAAGAAAATCTCATTTATCACAATGTAAATTGCACGTCATATTTTTTACGAAATATTTTTACTACACAGTAAATTTTTACGGGCACAGTTACTTTTATTTGAATAATACCTTTTATCAAGCAGTTTAAAAATATTACGTGTATCATAATTTCTCTTATTTCATTTAATATCATTTTATATAATTTTGTTTCTTCTGATCTAAGAAATTTTGATCTCAACTCATCCTCTCTGATATAATTTCTTTAGTCTTGACTATCAGGATAAATGACTAACATGGTAGAACTTAGTTAATCCTTTGGGCATTTTTTCTGAAAATACATTCTAGATTCTTAATGTTTGCAAACACTGATTAATTGAATGAATTGCCCGGAGTTTTCCATGATTTTGCCCGGAGTTACCCCGGAGTTGTCCGGAGTTTCCCCGGAATTTTCCAGGAGTTTCAGGTCGTTGTCCGGAGTTTTCCCGGACTTTGTCCGGAATTTTCCCTGATTTTGCCCAGAGTTTTCCCTGCTTTTACCTTGAGTTCCCCGGATTTTGCCCGGAGATTTCCGGATTTGCCCCTGAGTTTTCCGGATTTACCCGGATTATTCCGGATTGCCTGGAGCAACGGTGGACAACCTCCTGCCCGCGAGATCTTTAGAAGAAATTGTAAATAAATATTTTTCATTGTAATTCTTTTAGTTTGAATTGATTATAAACGCACATAGCAACATGTATGTTCATAATTTGGTACTAATTTTAACACTTTTTTTATTTATTTCATATTTGCAGACTAAAAAATTATAGGTCACAAGAAGGTGTCAATTAACTACTACGGCCCGCGGAAAAAACGTAAAATTTATTCTGGTTCATGTTATAAAAAAGGTTGCCCACCCCTGTTCTAGATAATCCTGTCTGATTTCATTTTTTTAGTCTTGACTATTTAACTAAATTGGCTAGAAGCTTGGGAAACAGAAGGGCACGATTCAGGTCATGTTTACTCATAATTTTTTAGACAATTGTTCTGAAAAAAAAATCCTGGAAATAACGAACGACTCATCATGAACCCACATAATAAAGTTAACGAAATACAATTTAGCTGAAATATCACACATAATTAAAAATAACTTCATGACAAATTAAAAAAAAAACTTTATGTTGTTTATAGAACAATACAATTGTTTTGACGGCCCCTGTATATACATAGAATTTGTCTTGCATGAAATAAATTTCAGTGATTATTCAAATGCACGGTTGACCGTTTTTTTTTTGCACAGAGAAAGATTGATTGAATAAAAAATTAAATCACGACAAGTTAAATAGCAAAGCTTGTCGTCAGTGTAGCAGACAGTTCATTTTTAATATAAATGAGGCATGGCGAATGTCAAGACGAAATAAAAACACGCAGCCAACGTAGAAACGAAAAAAAAAATACGAGGCAGAATTTTTCGTCTTGCACGACTTGTCTTTATAAAGTAATTTTAGAGCCAATTTTAATACTTTAAAACTTGATGAAGCATTTATAAATGAAATTTTTGCAAAATCCTTTCTAACGTAATTTTCTTGGACGAATTAATTATTTTATTATTTATTTAAATGATTTTAATATAAACGCAAATGTTTTGGGCCGATCAATAAACTGATTAAAAACGTTTCTTTTCGCTTTTAAATCTAGCAGATAAGCCCACGTCAGAATTAGAAGCGTGGAGAGGTGAAAGATCGTGGTGTGTTAGGAGCTATGGTCACTGCGGGCGCACGCGGATCAATTCATTATCCCCGAGAGGGTCCAGACTTGCAACGTCATCCCACCTCGCAAACACGCACCCTATACAGATTACATGGGAATAGAGAACAATTATTAAACCTTCATGTTGTAACTTTTCTTTCATCGACGAAGCATTTTTGTTAAACGCCCTCGAACTTTACAATAAATATCATTAGTTTTCGTGGAATGTTTTAACTATTAATATCAAGACATTTTTGTATCAATCTATGTAAATAAACATGGGAAACTTAGAAAACACAGAAAAATAAGGCAAGATAAGGATAAACTTTTGACTTTAAAGGTCGAAGTGGTGAAAATGCTTTAAAATTTCAAATTTATATATTTATTTATTAAAATATGATTAGATGTTTAGATGTGAGATTGAGAACAAAATATAATATGGACGAATTCGTAAAAGTTGACTATATATGTGTATAAAAAGGAAAGGTGCCATATCCTTCCAACCAATTAAACAAAATGTAATGGCCTAAGAGGGAACGAATTCAATGTTGTTGAATAGTTAAAAATGCTAAAGATTAACAGTTAAAAAAAAATCGAAATACAGAGGGCAGATAGCTTGGAAGAGACATTAATTTCTTAGATGTGTTCGTTTCCGTTGTTCATCTTGTAATATGTGCTTTCTTGTATGTTTCCGTTTTGGACGACCGCTGAATGTTTTTATCAAAGAAAAATTGTAAATGTAAAGGAAATTATAAAATATGAAAAAAGTAAATCATAAGAAAATGTTTCAATAACATTTTTTAAATAAAATAATAACTGCCTAAAAGTTGTAAATAAATTATAGTAATGAACGTTTTATACCACTAGATTTTGAAAGTGTCTTTTCTATCCTGTTGTGCGCAGAATTGGCATTATATTAAAGTATATGATAACGATACTTCAAAATACAAAAAATCTACTAAATTAAAATCTACTGAGAGTGGCGAGCATGGAATCTATCCATTCTTCCCATCTTGAATGAAAAGCACGGTGTACGAATCAAACTTATTTATGGGAAACACAACTTTGTATATCATAATGAAGTTATAATTTTGTTTTTGATTTTCCGCTTACCTATACCCTAAGTTTAGGATTTACGATTTTTATAAGGATCTGGGAAACGTGGAAAACCTAATTAGAAATGTATGTCGTAAGAATAATTGTTATCTATGGTATAAATTTCAATGTCTCAACTAGGATTTGATCCCTAGACCTTAAGAACATTCTATAATGTTTTAAAGAAAATCGCTCGGACAGGTCAATTTTTGTTTTTGAAATGCCGTCTTCTGACGTAAAATTTTTTATTTGAATGTCTCATTGGTTTTTGAACAATGATGTCATCATCATTTTTTTTTTTTTAAATGACAACTCTTATTTTTTACTTTTGCTTTTGATAGACCTCCTTGATGTTTAAATGGTGATTACCGACTTAATTTTTTACGTAATAACTTTTCTGAAAAGAATAACATTTCTTCTTAAAAAATTCAAAATTTTGTTTAATAGAAAAAAGTACAATTTTTGTACATCACGGTATCAGTAGTAAGAAAGGTCTATTAAAAACAGAA
>JAFFZR010013051.1:0-23755 GCA_018397195.1 Lethrus apterus | reverse complement strand
ATCTCATCATAGAATCAAAGAAATATTGATAGATTAGGCGTTTGATAGACTAGGCGTATTCACGGATCTACTAGTATTATAATAATGATCATCATTTATCTCATCATAGAATCAAAGAAATACAAAAACCATACAGTAATAATCATGATTGTTCCTCCTTAGTATGGGTGAAGTCTTTTAAAAGAAATTCTTCAACTTTGCTTCAAATTTCCTTACTGACAGTTTTCGCCATGAAAGTTTACAAAAATCTTAAAACTAGTCAAATAAATGAAGTAGTTTGTGTTGGAATTTTATAAAAGTTAGTCTACAGTGTATTGAAATTATCACCTCCAGAAACTTGTATAAAACTGGAGAAAGTTTCATTATAAAGAAAAATGGTTAATTTGGGTTGGATAAGCTGATCAGATATTTGTCTTTTAGCGACGTTATATGTTAGGTTGGGATAGATGCTCGAAAAAAATCCAATCACTCTCGAAGCAGTTCGAAATGGACATTAAAAACCCACAGCACTGAATTATGTGAATTTTTGAAGGAAACCAAATTTTCGCGAATTCAAATGGATACAATTCAATGGACTAGAACATGTCAATCTTGCATGTTCCCATTCCGAACTGCAAGCCTTCAAATTCAACCGATATATGATGAAAATTATCAAAATATCAAAAATGGTGATTTTTGGCGAAAAACGTAATTTTAGAAATTTAATAAAATTCTCGACGTTTAAGGACAGAATGTTGTCAAATTCAATAAAAAAGGGTCACCACATCGTAAATTGTCTGATTCAAAAAAATTGCTTTTCAACATGTATTCTGTGTTAAAAGCAATTTTTTTAAAAGGCAGGATAATCCGTACGAGATTTCAGAACAGAAAGGAACGCTTCTGATCTTTAACTCGATGTCTGTGTGCTCGATTTTGAATCGACGTTATTAATCGGCGAAAATTTTTTTATGAAAAATGCGAACAGATTTAATTAAAATCTCTTGAAATGAAAAAATGGTAAAAATGAAACAATAAAAATTTGAATATTTATTATCACTTACAAATTAAAAAAATTCGTTGATTCAGTTAAAAAGTGAATTCATTTTGAAGTCTAAATTACATCTTAACGAATTGTTAAATAAGGAAATTTGTTGTACTCACAAAATGAACGAGTAACAAGATAATTTGAACGTATATCTCCTAAAATGCATAATAACGGCGTAAATCGCCAGTCATGTTGCAAACTGTGAATTCACTGACAATCGACATGGATAATCGACAATCACAATCACGGTCACACGAGCGTAACAGTAGCTGTATCCATTGATCTAATACAAACGCAGACACACACAAAGACCATGTAAGTAGTAAGGCATTGTAACCTCGTCCGTAGCCCATCCATCAGTCATTTGGACAGCGCTCCCAACAACCATGAAAGAATTTGGTTTCAATTAAAAAAACAGCCTAACGTATTTATACAAACGGAGTTTTCCTTACTTCCTGATTTCGTGTTCGAGCAACGGATTTTCATGCTTACAGTTTTTAATTAAATTACCCCGCTTTGAAGTCGAATCGATTTACTAATACACGGAATGGGTGTTTTTTATGCGTCGGTGCATTAGCGGAATGAAAAATGTTTTTACATTTATTAATATTTAAAAGTGCTACTTTATTAATGCAAACGACTCAAATAACTTATAATAAAATAATCTCTTTTTTATCCGTTTTCCGTTCATTCGACATTTCTTCTTCTCTTCAGATTCTTTTTATCAGTTTGAATATTTTCATACGTTATTCCGCTCTACCGTCTTTATCAATTCCCCAGTTATTTTATTACATCGAGCAGCTTTTCTCATCTTTAATTGCTTTATTCAGTTTTCGGCTTCTAGATATGTTGGTTCATCTATTTCCATCTTTCTCCTTTTCTTCTCTTCATTTTCCTCTTCGTCTCCCTAGTATAGCTCCTCGAAGTGTTTCTTCCAACTTTAAGGCTATTTCTTTTTCCTTTCTTCATATGACTATACAATGTTCTAGCATTATTGTTTCTACAGTCTTTTTTAATTTTTTCCGTTTTCCTTTCTATCCATAGTTATTTTTTTTTTTTTATTACATAGTTTCTTAAATTATAGGTTTTATTTATGATAATAAAGATTTATTAAGAAAAAAAATTATTGAATTCGTAATTTATACAATGAGCATAATTTGCAAAAGAATGGTGTTTTAATTCAGATAATAATTTTATGTAATTTAAAGTTAAACAAAAAGGGTTCTTCAATAAAATGTCATTTAATGTGTCCAACAAACGTTTAAAAAAAGTAATTCAGTTTTGTTTATTTTTTCCCATCTTTCCTGTATTTTTTATTTTCATCGTAAAATTTTGTTACAAATTATTTTAAATAAAATTTAGGCACATTTTCCCAAACTCAAACATAATTCTTCAATTGCCGCTTTTGAAACCTGAAAATAAAAATTCTTTATGATTAACTCAAACTTTCGTTAATGCCAGTGAAATTTGTTACAGATGCGTACGGAAGAAAAAAATTGCAAGGTAATACGGCACCTTAATGCTATTTCTAACGCTTATTAAAATAAATTTCTCTTTGTAACAACTCTTTAACGAATTTATTTTTCCTATTTATAGAGATAATTAACACAATCTAAACGATAAATCTATAGACGTGCGTTTGTGTACATTTAAATTGAAGGATACTCTGAACTAATTACCATCATCGTCAATGTATGAAAATTGCTTGTTATAAATCAACATTATATAAAGTACATAGTCTTCGTTGCGCAGTTCTTAGAAAACGTTTGTAACTTTATTTAAAATATAAAAAAAATCACATGCGAATAATTTTAAATGTTGACATTTTACGATACGTAAGTACGTGTATTTTCAGGAAAATGTAAAATTTTGCTTGCTTGTGATGAATTTATCGCAGTCACCATCGACTAAAATCCATGTAGGGTGCAAAATCTGGTGGATGAAACGCGATGACACGGGATGTCGGCAGTATCGATCACTGAAACAACAGGAGCCAAGTGACGGAGAATGACTTGCACATAACACATTACCAGACACCAACTATTAATAATACTATCATCTCTCAGTAAAACATCTATGTTCACAGCGTTGCGCTCCGATGGTGTAGAGATATCGAACCGCTTCAAGGGATGTACAAATTTTATTATCCGTCGCGATAATTAATCAAAATTTGAAAGTGGGGTAATAGGAAAACAATGCCACTTTCGAACGAACCGAATGACGAATGCGAAGCTTATTTTTGTTGTTGGACGAATTTGTCGGCAAAAAATAGTGATTTAGAAAATTAACGAAGGCTTGATTTAAGAAGTTGGTCAATCCTTCAACAACTTGATCAGTGGACGAATCTTCATCATTTAACTATGTGTTTCCTGAAAAATATGGTTTTAATGATCTTTCATAAACATCAACTTTGTTTAGCTCAATGCAAGGATCAGGTTTTAAAAAACGCAGGAACATCCAGGATATTTTTTTTTTTTTTTTTGAAAACTATTGAGTTTTTTTAATGGGAAACGTCCTCGTAAATAATCACAGAAAGATAGAAATTTTTCAGTATTACGATGCATAGGCGAATACAAAAATATGTTTGAGAAAAAGAAAATCTATTTTTCCTTGATTGGTAGGTCGATATCTCAGTCCAATGTCGAATTTAGGACTTAATTTGTCTGCAAGATTAACTCTTTTAAAACATAACATACAACATAACATTTAAAGCAATGAACTTTTCGAATCGTATATTAGAAGATTTATGTTCCAAAAAGTATATACAGTAAGAGGCTTATTCTTTTCCGACTTTGATTTCTATTCGTACTTATTTTCTTCTTGTTGATAATGTATATTTTGAAAATTTATCCATTGTACTTCCACTTCAGTAAAACCTTGTAACTTCGTAAAGCCTAAAATAGAAAATCTTAACAATTTTTTTTGCTTTAAATGAAGAGACGAAACCCTTGCACTGCCACGATCCTTAAATTCAGAACTTCAATTCTGTACTCATACATTAGACATAATCGATAATTCTTGTTGATCACAAAATTTTACGCTAAAGATTGCAAAAGTAAAAAAATGTGTATTACTAAGTTGGAAAATTCATAGTTTTGTTGTTTCAAAAACTAGTACCTAACGAATTAGGGCGAATCCTGAGGAAATAAATAGGGTCATCATCCCCTAAGGTTTAATGAACTAAAATAATTATAATTTATAATCCTTATTAAACAATCAATATTAAAAAATAACGATTTGAATATTTACATTTATCTTACATTTTATATTTTTAAGGGCAAGCTTATCCAACAGCAATTTGATAAATTTGTATACAACTTGAATTTAAGTAAAATTGAATGCACTCATCAAGATTTTTTATAGAAATTATAGTAGTTATTTAATTATTTTCATGTTTACTCACGTTAACAATTAAAAACAAGTTTTTCCATAACGTTAATTAAAAAGTCCTTAAACTAAAGATATGATGGTTTTTCTTCTCTCTCAAATAAAATAAATGAAATTATCTATCTCAGTTGGGTGGACATTCAAAGTATTTCAACACTGTTCTAACATTACTTCTCACTTCACATAGTGCGCTAAGATAAGAGCACACATAATAATGTGAATGGTAAAGTAAGGGTTCCTGCAAGAACGGTCATCTAGATTGTACATGCTAATAGAATGACCAGTGACCGTTCCGCAACCCTGGCCACAGTAGACGCCTCGCTAACCGGAAGCAAAAACAAGTAAAATGGATATATTTCCTTTTTGTACTCCCAACTTATATATCACGAGATGGGTCGCGCGATATCACAAGTAATTGAGAATTGCGAATTGAATGAAACAATTAACGGGAAAACATTAGTTGAAGTAGAAAATGATAAGGTAAATTTTATTGATTTATATGTAAACGATGCCGATAAATGTTTCAGGTACGCTGGATAAAATTTAGTTGATTATACGTAATTTTACTCGTACAATTTAAATACAAAAAAAATTATTTTTATATTTTTCTAAAACTTTATTTCCTGCTTTTAATCCCCGAAAGGTCTGTACAAAATAATAACACATATTCCTGAGGCCAAAATAGGACGATTTAACCCAACTTACCTCTTTCAAAGTTGCTTCGTTTAGCCGCTAGAGGGATGCAAATGTCCTGAAAAGAAATCGTTTTTTCGAGAAAACTTTCTAACGCTTATCGCGATTGGGACCAAATTTGGTATGTGGATTTGTACTAAAAGAAAGCATTATTTGACATGTTATTTTCTCTTCTGCGTGTTTTTTAAGTGGCAAAAAATGGTCATCCACATCTTAAGAAACTCATAATTTTTTTGTTATTAGATGAATACTTTTGAAACTTTTTTTGCTGATAGACACATAAGTTACCTACATTTCTTGTCTCTTGCTCCATTTCGTCATTTCTCATAGTTTAGGCAGAAAAAAAATAACCCTCAACACGAACTAGAAATTTTAATTAAATCAACGAAAAAATTCACAACAAATGTTCGAGAATATACCGCCTTCTGCATGATTGCTAAGATTAACACGTCGTAAAAAATTGAACTGGATTCTTCTCATCATTTCGACATCGTTCTTAGAGTGTCTACTGCATTTTGGATGCGTTGCCATAATTCCTGCAGTAGACACTCTAAAAAACGATTTCGAAATGATGAGAAGGGTCCAGTTCAAATTTTTACGACGTGTTAATCTTTGCATTCATGCAGAAGGCGGTATATTCGAACATTTGTCGTGAATTTTTTTCGTTGATTTGATTAAAATTTCTAGTTCGTGTTGAGGGTTATTAATTTTTTCTGCCTAAACTATGAGAAATGACGAAATGGAGCAAGAGACAAGAAATGTAGGTAACATATGTGTCTATCAGCAAAAAAAGTTTCAAAAGTATTCATCAAATAACAAAAAAAGTATGAGCTTTTTAAATTTGTATCCCTCTAGCGGCTAAACGAAGCAACTTTGAATAGAGGTAAGTTGGGTTAAATCGTTCTATTTTGGCCTCAGGAATACGTTTTATTATTTTGTACAGACCTTTCGGGGACACCTCGTATAATATAATATAATGTGTAAAATTCTCTCGTTTACAAAATTGTCTTTTTTCAATGTACTTAGACTTATCGTTTTTTTCCATCTTCTTATTTTTTTCTTCTAGATATTCGTCATTAAAATTCTTTCTCGCTTATTTCTTTTCTTCTCACCTCCTTTAAAAAAATATATTGTTTTCCGGACATTTTCTCATCACTTTTAGTGTCATTAACTTTATGCTATACAGCCTGTTGATGGGAACATTCTACTATAGCCAACTTTTTTATTTAAAGTTAAATGGATATTTTAGAGAAAAATTATCTTATAATTAATTATAGCAGGCAACCAGAGCAACTTAAAAATATACAGGGTGTTCAATTTAAAAAATTAATAATTATGCTTGTATCTTATCAACGCAATATTCTTTTGTTTTATAATAACTAAGTTTGTATCTCTTTAAATAAAAAAGTTAGCTATTGTATGAATGTTCCCATGAACAGGCTGTATAATATGAAGATAACAAAATATTTCTACTGGTGATCACTATGATCAATAATAACGTCAATTGTGATGTTATGTTTCGTTACACATCGAACGGATGTATTTGCGTAGGCCGTCAATATTGGCGTACTTGAGATATTGCCGTCCAGGTAATCAATGCCAATTATACCAGACTTTGTATTGTGGATAATCCGGATGTCGGATGCCGTTCAACTTCACTGATCCGTGAACTTCGATCATGACAAACCAAACAAACGGGACAACGGGAAGGCATGCGGTGAGGTTTGTGCGGAATTTGAAGACAATCGGACCCGCACACACGCGAGGGATAAATTGCCCGGAATTTCAACAGTTTACGCGACAAAACAAACTACGGACGAACGGGAATAAGTTAATTTTGAACGTGCTGGACCGTATTTAACGTGTTAAGTTAACGTGTCAATGGTGCAAAAACTTTATGATTGATTATGTGATACGTTGTAGTTCAGCATGTATTTCACGGTTTCCATTTTACGCTTTGACATACATCTATGTCAGCAAGGAAGATGTCACCGAATACGTGCCTGATTTTACAAAGCCTATCTGCGTAGTTACACGTCGAATGAAACTGGACAAACAGTAGATTAGTGGGAGTGATATATTTCTCTGCAAACGTAAAGAGAAACAGAAATTTATCATGACCAGAAAGGTTGTAAATTATAGGATTTTCGTTTGAATAAATTTCACTAAACATCAATAATTCTAGCGGACGATACGAAGGAGAAACAATTCACAAACATAAAAATTTTATGTTAAGATACGAAACGCTCATTATTTATCGCGTTCGAAAGCTTCCAGACGTCAAATTCGTTGGGCAATGGCCTCCGTTACATAACCATTTACAATCTATGCAAATGACGCCGGAATTTTACGCCGACATAAACAAAATTTAGTGCAAATAAAACCGGAATTTAATTATTTGATTCAAAAAAAAAAAAAAAAAAATAGTCTAAGTAACCGCTAATAGTTTTCCATGTTCGAGTTCACGAGTTCAACCCGAAGAAATCTTACCGGTTTTTACACGACATCACATTTTACATTTTTCCAGTATTATGCAAATTTCGAAAACATTAATGCAAATATCAGGCCGTCGCTACAGAATATTTTAAAAGTTCCCACTTTCCTGTTGTATGTAAATATAGTGACGGGAGTAAGAATAAAAGTGTGTTCACGTAAACCACGATATTACATCTTTTGCGAATCTTTCACGGAATTAATTAGCATTACATAAAGTGAAGTATAGCGAATAAACAAAAATCGAGGCATGATATGTTTATAACTGATGTTGGTTACAATAAATAAATTGCAAGCTCGATTAAAGACGAAATTAATTAGCCCCACGCGTAGTAGAACAATAAATGTACCCCTTCAGTAAACAAATTTCATAGATCTTTTGTATTTTTAAATGTGAAAGATTTTCATCTAAACGATAATCGAGAACATCCGTAGCGCGAATTTTATTAAATATCTTCGTAAGGCGCCGCTTTGCAGAGAAGTGCTCAATATATACACAACGAAGTAATTAATGATGGCGTGTTGTTCCGACGCTATTACGTGCCGATATGCCATTGAAAATCCACTTAAGTTTCCTTTAGAACGGGGCACGTTGGTTTATTTCTCGACCAGAAGCAAAACCTAAATAACAGATTAAGTTACATTCGAGCGGAAAATAAACTCCAGTCGCGGGGACGGGACGTCTCGACGCGACGCGACGTTGAATAACGTTGAATATAATCATGTCGGTATATTTCGTAATTACGACCAATGTTTACGTTTGAATTCCTTTGAATGTCGTTCAGGTGCTTCACGCTTAATTCACAATTCTCGGAACACATCACAATTTTCATATAAAATGGATGTTTCGTAAATTATTAGGAAAAATGGAATAAAATGGAATTTACTGGATAATCTTATGATAAATTTTGTCGTTTATTATTCTTATTATTTTCAAAAAAATTTAATGGGAAATCCTCCATTAACAATAAGCTTAAATTCATATAAAAAACAGTGTTCGAAACATTAGCATTTTAAATATTTCACGTTGGTCTATGTGATGGAAAACGGCAATTCAGATAAATTTAGTAACGGACGGGATTGATTCGACTTTAAATTTCGATGGTGCAAAGAAGATATTTTTTTATGAAACGCAAGCGCCGATTTGAATGGCCCATATATTGGCCAAATCCCATTCGACGTGAAAAATTTATTAGTTAATGTGAGTTTGAGTGGGCCATTTGCATTTTTTATTGTATTGTTCGGACGCACGCAAATGCTGGGGGACAAGTGATTTTTTCGTCGTTTGTTTACGGCGAATAACAGTTTGACATTTTGGAACAAAAAATTAAACAATAAACGCATGTATAATTGACGTGTGCTAGTTATGTTTTACGAGCGTCATTGTTCACAATAACGCAACAATAATTTATAATTTGTTACGTTTATAAAAAAAAGAAGAAATTTATTTTCTGTCATTTTTAAAATTAATATTGACAATAAATCCATATTATTCATAAATTGTGTTACACTATACTGTCAATTAAAAATTCTTCATAAATTTTTAAAATATGGATTTAAATATGGATTTAATAACTGAATGGAGAGCTAAACTAAGCTTAGATAAACATCAATATTATGAATAGTTGTGTATACAGGAATAAAAAATATTATCTTTTAAATTGGTCATTTTCAAGTTTCACAAACTTATACGATTACTATTAAATTGTTATTGTTATTACGATTTTATGCGATAGGGGTTGGAAGGCACTCAACTAGTAGATATATAACCACATAACATCTGAATTTACAAGTTTGTAGGGGTGCCGTTGAAAGCTCGGGTTGTGGCACGTTGAGTCGTGATGTATCAGGCACATACATCTCCCGTAATGGACTTATTCCAGCACCGCTGACTGTGCAACTAACACTTCTTCATCGCAGCCAATATTTTTTGCAACCCTTTTATATTTTCCGTCGCGTTAATACATAATACCCTTTCCAAAACGTCCTTGAGCGTTTCACTTCGGTTTAATAATGTACACCCATGGGGGAAAATCGGACTGTTGAATAAATTGCTTTTTTTACCTTTAAATTTACTTTTTTAAATATTTTCGATTAGAAAACTTGATAATGTCTATTCGGACGATTTTGTAAATCAAACATTTTTGAAAAATCCCAACGTCTTGGTAGGTTTCGGCTTTTGGAAGTATCTACGAGAAAAGATTTTAATTTTAGTGGGCTATTAGTCAAATTTAATTCTAGTGGGTCCCTCCATTCCTTTATGTACAGTGACCAAGTGAAAAATCATAGTTTTAAATTTCCTGCGAATATTTTGCAAATTTTGTGTTGGTTCCATAGATGATTGTAAATTTAATCGAAATATAATCATTATCTTAATACTAACTAATGTCAAATTTTTGGTTGTAATTGCTTGAAATTATCCATTTTTTTATTCTTGAGCAAGCAACCAATAAAAAAACGTATTATGTACAAAAAATATACAGGATGTGGCAATTATCTGGCATCGGTCGATCACGGCTTACCTGTTCATTTTATCGAAAAATGTTTTAAGTAAAAGTTATTCGGTATCAAGCAGTCCATACCGTAATAATATCCTGAGTGTTCAGTTTCGCTTTTACATTATGCAATTTTATTATTTTAAATGAAACACTCCGTATATTGAGCTGAAAATTTGTTCGGAAAATTTACTAACGAAATTATTGAACTGAATGTTTAAACCAAAAATAATTATTTTCGATGAAATGAAAAATCTCCACGCGAACGCAAGACAAATATTTATTAACCTAATTTCTTCAGGCGCAATCGAGACGATAATATCAAATGATCATTTTAACAAATGCACTTTCCTAGTTCGCCGCGACGTCAAGTAATTCTTTATAAAAGAGTGATAAATCTACCATCCACATAAAAACAACGATAGCTTCCGCCTAACGCCAGACGTTCGATTTTTCAAAAACGGATCCAACGTCACAAATACCGTAATGTTTTCCACGACGCGACGGGGAATTTTCTTGCTGTAGTTGTTTGTGCGCCGATTGGCATTTTTTACGCATTCGGCGAGTCATTTGTTTACTAGATGCTAAACGCTTTTTAGGAAGTGAAAAAGGGGGGACTGCAGAGCCTTCAGAATGTGTCTTTTGTTGTTGAAAAATGTACAAAAACGACTTCGATTTTTAAATTAAGTCGTCACAAAAGGAATTGTGTAGTTAATATAGTGCCCGAAATGCGTTACAATTGTAACACAGCGATCGATATGAATAACAATAACAATACGTTTTTTTTTCTTTTTGTTATCAAAATGTAGTTTTCAGTGTCTTACTATGTAAGCATTGTTTGAATGAATGTTTTTTTGTCTAAAAGCAGTACTCATTCTGTGAAAATAAATGATTAAACGGTTCTCTTGTGGAGTAAAAATAAAATGTTACTACATGCATATCTCATAAGAATAATTACTTACTCACAAGTTTACATTATGCAACTTTGTTATTTAAATCGAACACCTGTAGATTATTGCATTTTTAAATTCTACGGTAAAATTTAGAGTAATTTTAGTTAACTAATTCTATACTAAATCTCAACGGTTTCTGAGATATTATATAAGATTCCCTATACTTAAAGTTAATACTTTCTGAGTTATACGGTATTTAGTATCACAATCATTTGATATTATCGTCTCGATTGCGCCAGAAGAAATTAGGTTAATAAATATTTGTCTTGCGTTCGCGTGGAGATTTTTCAATTCATCGAAAATAATTATTTTTATTTTAAACATCCAGTTCAATAATTTCAAAATTGAATGTGATAAAGCTGGCAACATTGTTTGTACAACTTGGTCATGTTTGAGCGATCTAATTTTAATTTTCTTTGTATAATACAACACATCATCTGTTAAAAACGTGTTGGTTAGGTAGTACGTTTATTCACTAATTTTGTATTGGTGGGCTGTTTTTTTGTTAATTTTGGGGGCATCTCATCCATCATTTTTTTAAATGTCGAAAAATGTCGGTTTGGTATCTATTCAAAAAAAAACCAAAACATTCTGATCAACAAGCTATTGATTTTCCGGCCCGTCGAAATCAACATAACAATTGTATAATATCGCTATAAAACACCGCAGCAGTCACAGGACGTATCACATGATATGTCTATTGGCATTGTCATTATCGCGAGCCGACAAAAGCCGACCGGAAGCATCAATCATCTCTCGTTAGATAAACAGGCCTGTATCGCATCCAAAAACTACATACGAATGATTAATAGCGCCACCTATTTACGTCTTATTCGGTCGTTTGTCCCACCCGACCCCCTGGTGGCTTGCACGCGTAACTTTGATCTTTATCAATACGCATTAGCGATCTCGTTCGTTTGTAATTTACTGTGCAGATGACATGACGTGATAAAATTTCGTGTAATAACACTGATTAGAGGGATGTAATTGTTTTATTTAGATTGGCGTATAATTAACCGAGCGGCGATGTTATTTATTTTTTATGAATAATTAAGCGCGGCGGTTCCATTAGTTAATTTGAATTCTATACTGTGCGATTCCCTCGCGATACGTCCTCTTGCGGAAATTGAAATAAATTTTATAGCATGGGTGGAATCGATTTTTAATTTCTTGTGTGTTTATTTTTCATATTTTTAACGTATTGCGAGTACTGTGAACCATTATCGCTATGATATTATATGAATAGCAACATATATTTGAATTTTCCCTAGTAATTTTGTTAAATGTAAAAAGTTAAAAATTTTTAGAAACGAAGTGAGTGTTCCATACATATTGCTGTGTTATTTAAATGATAATTAACCTTATGTTAATGTGGACGAATGATATTTTAAAACCAGGATCACATGCGCCAATCACAAAAATCTTTAACTGAAAAGATTGCATGGTACTTTTCTTGCCGCTACGTCATTGGTTATTGATTAAATGTCATTTTGACAGATTACACTATTTATAATTCATTCGGTTAATTCTCCAAGCGAAGATCATTCGTGCTCAACTCTTTTTTGGTAAGATTTGTATTTTTTTGTTCGCAGTGATTGCTAAAGGCAATTAAACTCGACCAAATTCTTAGGAAAAGACCTTTTTGTCAAATTGGTAACGTCCGGTTATTCACGCAAGGTTTCAAATGTTCATAGCAACTGAGTTTTATTTTTTTGAATGTCCCTTCCCACACGATAATCGTGAATTACTTTGATGTACCCCCTTTTACCTCAGGTTTTTCACACTGGGTTTCGAAGTCTCAATGTAACACAAGTATTCATTTCGCATTTATTTTTCTAAACGATAATTTGTCAAGTATATTGACCCCCCCCCCTTTCACCTCAGGTTTTCACACTGGGTTGCGAAGGTTCGAATGAAACAAAAATGTTAATTACACCTTTATTTTCCTACAAAATAATTTGTCAAATATGTTGAAAGGGGGTACCATTTTACCTCAGGTTCTCACACTGGATTGCAAAGGCTCAAATGAAACAAAAATTTACTCTAAATTTCCTTTGATTGATTTCATGCACCTGAAAGTCTAACGTCACAATTTTCAATTAACAAATCTAACAAAATTTACAAGTTTATTCAAATAAACAACAAAATTAGGATTCAAATAATTATGAACAATATTATGTATTTACCTATCTTCAGCCGTCGAAATCGAATCTTCTCTTTACAAAAATTTTCGGGTTTATACATATATGATTTGAAGGCATGCAAAACCCCGTTAAGCGATTTTGATCCTTAAAATGCTAACTTAAAATGAAATTCCCCAAATTCCCCTAGATTAAATGATATTTTTCTTATAACACCATTGAAAAATCCTTGATTATACATTTCTACCCTAATATCACACCCCTTTAAGCATGATAAAAAGTCCAAAATAATAATAAAACGTCCGACTCCTTCATCTCAGGGCGACACCCCATTTGATGTAGGGCTCGTAACCAGGACAGGGATGGAAAACACCTCAGTTGTGGTTGAGGTTATGTCCCACATGTGCTCCACCACATCCAAACCTGCACGATTTAATATTGATGGTTTATCGACAGCTCCTGAGGATCAGTCCAGCATACCTATCCAGGTGTTCCTGTCAACAGTGACTCCCTACAGGATGATCGGACTAAATCCTCCATATTTCGCACAGTTTTCCAAGTTTTCCTACTTTTTGTAAGTTTTACAACATACAATTCTACACACACTATTAACCTACGTATTTACAGATAGGACTCAATAAAAACTACTTTTTTACATTTTAAAATTTTTTTTGATCCATAAGTTTTTAAAATGCAAAGCCTACTTGATTTTTTTAAAATGGGAACATGGATTAAATGGGACATCGTTAGAAAGTTAATTTTTTTTCGAATTTAACGGTATAATAGTTTTGGTGATTTGTTTTACAAAATCTTAGAAAAAAATTAAAACTAAATTGAAATAAAATAAAACACGTAAATCAAGCAGCCTTTGCAAATCCGTCAAAAATTACAAGAACCTACCTATGGCAGTAGAGAATGACCCATTGCGATTATTGAACATTGTCATTTCTCATTAAAACACCTGGTTGAAAATATTAAAATTTTGTAAATACCTAATAGTTGGGTAAATAACTTTGATATTTGAAACATTACTATCATTGATTAATTTTTTAGGTTTACACTAATTGTGCTCTTTGAGATCGTTTTATATCTTGCAACAAATGCTTTCAATGAAACAAAATAAACAAAACTAAACAAAGCAACAAAATTTTGATAAAATGTTTCAATTAGTATTTAAACAAGATGTTTAAGATTTATAAACAAAATTTCAATTCAGAAATTGGATTATAAAAGATGTTCAAACTGTTCTTCCTGACAATAATGAATAAATAATAATAAATACGTGAATTTAATTCGTCCAAAGAGTCTGGTTTATTAATGTAGACACGGCTCTTTAAATATCCCCATAAGAAAAAATATTATTATTATTATTATTAGTTTCTTGCTAATACAACGTCAACTGACAATTAACTGTCAATATTTTCATGTTTGACAATTTTGCTAAAGCAACTTGTTTTACGTAAACATTTTCATTTTATTGTAAATTTTAATTTTTTTCTAAGATTTTGTCAAACAAATCACCAAAACTATTATACCGTTAAATTCGAAAAAAAAAAAAATTAACTTTCTAACTATGTCCCATTTAACCCACGTTCACATTAAAAAAAAAATCAAGTAGGCTTTGCATTTTGAAAACTTAAGGATCAAAAAAAATTTTTAAAATGTAAAAAAGTAGTTTTTATTGAGTCCTAAGTCTCTTTAAAATTTCAGGATTCTAGCTCAAATCGTTTTAGCACGACGGACCCGGTTCCATACATAATCGCAACCCTGTATAACTCGTATAAACAATATTCACGTAAACTAATAAATATAATAAATAATTTTACAAATAATTTTGTTTATTAATAATAATAACAAATTACATATTTAATTGCCACAGTGAACAGAAAGCACGTGTCTTTGCAAATGATGTTTTCTGAAAAAATTTCTTCCGCATATGGAGCAACAAAATCTTGGCCCCACACCACATTCAAATTTCGTATGGCTTTTCAGATTCCGCTGATATTTGTATTGTTTTAAACAGTTCGTACAAGTGTGTAAACCAATTTCTGAAACAAATTATTTAGGATAATATAAAGAGTTACTTAACTGTTTAGTGCATATACAGGATTTGGAATTGTTGTATAAGTTAACATTTATTCAACGCATGATATGTCAATAATTTTAATAAGATGAAAATTTCAGGACAATAATTTTATTGTATTTCCATGATTAACAAAACTGTTCAAAAACTGTTTCAAGAAAATTAAAGTCTTCTATAATTTAAATTTATTCAGAAAATGTTTGAACGAAAAATTTGAACTAAGTACAATTATTTATTACAAATATATTATAATTTAACTTCACTGGTATTAGTGAAAATATACATATAGTGTCTTATACAATAATAATGTTAAAAATTAGGAATTTTATAATCAGTGTGTTCAGATAAAATGTGACGTTTCAGGCTGCCTTTTCGCTTCGTCTTGTACGCACATTTCAAAAATTTACATCTAAATTGTGGTTCTTTTCCGCATTCATATTGCAAATGTTGAATTATTCCTCTTTTATATTTATATTTGCGGTTACATTTATGGCACGTATATTTCGTCTCTTCATTCTTCATTTGATGATCTAAAACATAACTAATTAAAAAAAGGAAGAAATAATTCGATAATGGATGTATTTTGTTCAGATCAGATATGAGAAATTATAAATGTATTTAAATAAATTGTTATTTTTTTAATAAAATAAATCTTTAATGCTGAGATCCGTAAATTTCTACCTATGAAATCTTAATGCGCAAATTCTTTATAAACTAAGCAAATACTACAAAACGTTGATTCCATAATTTACTTTTAAATGCAGAAAGATTTTTGAATTTTCAAAAAACATAACTATATATATTTATACAAGTATCATAATTTAGCATTATTAGGACAAGTAAAACTGTAAATTTATATATCCATAGCCACATACATTGTACATAAAAAATTATTATAAATTAAAGGTTTCATAATTAACGTGCTTAGTGTTCCGCAAAACTGTGACGTTTCAGGCTGCTTTTTTGCTTGCACGTGTATGTACATTTGGATATTTTACATCTAAATTGTGGTTCTTTTCCGCATTCGTATTTCAAATGTTGACTTATTCCTCTTTTATATTTATATGTGCGGCTACATTTATGGCATTTATATCTGTTGTCTTCATTTACTTGGCAATCTAAAACATAACTTAATAAAAAAAAAAGAAATAATAGTTTGATATTAGATTACATGTTCAATTCAAATACTACTAATATTAAACAAAAACTTTTTTTTTTAATAAAATAAATCTTTAATGTTGATGCATACAAATTTGCATAAAAACACACACAATTTAACTTTGTATTTTTATTTTCACTTAAAAATTTTGCACTGTTGGACATGATTTCTATATAAATCTTACATTTCTTTTGTTGATAATGATCTTGTAGATTGAAATATGTTCACAGTGTAACATTAAAAAAAAAAAATAATAAATAAATAAATAAAAAAATAAACATACTATGCTAAAATGTCATTCGTACTCAACTCCGATTTTTTTTTTATTAGCAATGATTGCTAAATGCAATTAAACTCTACCACTTTCTTGGGAAATCAAATTGGTCTCGTATAATTGCCAAGCAACCATTGCTCATGCAAAATAAAAAATGTTGCCGGCAAAAGTTGGAGTGATCATGTTCTTACTGTTGACAATTTTCACAAAGTAAACGCCGAAAACGTCGAGAACATCAATTATATTTATTTATGTGTATCATAATTTAACATACTATTGATATAAATTATAGGTTTTATAATGTGATTAGTGTTTAGTAAAAATGTGATATTTCAGGTTCTCTTTTCTCTTGGTCTTGTATGTACATTTCGATAATTTACATTTAAATTGTGGTTCTTTTCCGCATTCATATTGCAAATGTTGAGTTATTCCTCTTTTATATTTATATGTGCGACTACAATTATGGCACTTATATCTGTTGTCTTCATTTACTTGAAAATCTGAAACATAATTTAATTAAAAAAAGGAAAAGAATTAAATATGTTGAAGTATGTTCAGATCAAATACGAGAAATTATAAACATGTCATATAGCATATTGCGGTGTTATTGGAGAAGAAAACCACAATAAGTATAAAATAAATTTTATTTTTACACATTGGCATATTTCGGATGTATTAGTTGCGTTAGTCTTGGCAACGCTGAGTGGAGGCATAACCCGCAGGACAGTTTCAAATGCCCGATTCGTTTGTCGAGTTCTGGTAGGGAAAAGATCCTATAAAAGATGGAACTCGGGACGAAGAAGAAGCTTGGATTCGCCGAGAAGCTGGTGTTTGGCTCCATTAGGGCAGTCTGATTCTTCGTCAGTCTGATTCTTCGATTACTACAAACACCAAAAAGGTCCATCAGGTAGTTTTTTTTAACTGTTAATAATCGGTCAATTTAAATTTTTCAGAAATTTGTTATAATTTGTATGGTAAGTGATGTTGAAAGTAAATTAAGATTTTCTTTTGTTTATTTATTTGTATTGATGTGAACATCAGGAAATTTCTTTAAATTATATTTTATCATTATTTGTATTGGAGTGAACAACACTAGGGATTTAGTTAAGATTTATTTTTATTTGTAGTGGTGTGTATAACACCAGGAGATTAATTATAAGTTATTTGTATTGATGTGAGTAACATCAGGAGTTTATTTAAGATTGTTTTATTTGTAGTGGTGTGTATAACACCAGGGAGTTATTTAAACTTATTTGTAGTGGTGTGTACAACACCAGGGATTTATTTAAGATTGTTTAATTTCAAGTGGATTTTATTTTGGTTATTTGATGTTCACTCCAAGTGAACAACTTCAGGAAATTATTAAAGTTATATTTATCATTAGTTGTAGTGACGTGAGCAACGTCAGGGTTCATTTAATTTAGAAACGAAAACCGCGTTACCGATTCGTTTGAATATAGAATTAATTTAAATGCCACAAGGAAACCACGTGAGAATTTGTAGGTTAGGTAATAAAATCAAAACTTACCGTCGTTAATAAAAAATCTAGACATACCGCATCCAACGGAGGCACACACACACACCATCCCCCCGCTGAAGATACGTTTCACCGTTTCCGCAATATAAATGTTATTAATTCAGTTTTTATACATTGTAATGACAATAATCATAAATTTTCTTCAAATAAAAGGTTTAGAACCAGACTAGTTATTTACTATACCAACATTCTTACAGAAACCTGTAATCTAAGATTAAAAATATTTATGTGGTGGTTTTTCAGAAAAACAAATAATTAATAATTAATCGAGCAATAACATCGCAATATGTGACATAGCATATGATAATAATCCGATAATAATGTTGACTACCGGATCGCTGGTATGATCTTATATTTATAAAGAAAATACTGATTTTTTAAAATTTCTAACTAATCATATAGCACATCAACCATACACCAACCATATAGCAAACCTTTTTCAGGAAATAAAAAACGCAGTAATCACAAAATTATTTTCCAATAAAATGTTTCACTTCGGATATATATTTTTCAAGCTAACTTGCCCATAAATTTATTAATATACAGGGTGAGTCATAACGTACGGAGGAGACTAAAAGGGTAGTAAGAGAAGACCAAAATAAATATGTTTTCTTAGTAAACTTTTGACCAAAACACAGTAACCGGAAAGTTACAGCAAGTTAAAGTTAAATCAATTAATGAACATTCTGTACAAACTATGCTAGTAACTGACATTTTAAATTTAAATTGAAGATACCTGATTGTTATTTATACAATGTAAAATTAAAAAAATTATAAAAATTTAAAAACATAAAAGTAGCAGCTATTTAATTGTTCTTAAAATGCTTACATTAAAAACAAAACACATTCCTCATTAATATCAGTGGTATTCAAAAAGTGGCGTTAATTTTTAAAAATTTTAAACTGATGCAATTTTCTTGTTATTGATCTTTGGTCAAAAATTTATTAAGAAAAAATATTTATTTTGATCTTATATTACTACCCTTTCAATCTCATCCGTACGTTATGACTCACCCTGTATTTTGTAAAACACCCAATAAATTACAAGTATACAAAAATGAAATCAATTTGTGAGAAATTCAGAAAAAATGTTCGACATGCCACAGTTATGTAGTTTCGTACAGATATTTTGTATTTTTAAAAATATGGTTGACTTAAACATATTAAAAATTTTACGAACGACGGACAGAACGTGTCAGAAATAATTCAATTTTCATAAATGAGAGCTCACCTCACTTGGAAGGACTCATAGTGAAGATAAAATTACTACAGATTTAGCGTTGGTTGGTTAAAGTCAGTTTTTATTTCTGATGCACTTATTATTACAATACACATACTACATCAATGTATTCAATCTAATCCTATATTGGTATACAATCAATCCACCATAATCCATTAATTATAATTATATTAATTAAAGAACTAATGCTGCAATTTAAAACGGCGATTTTCCATGCGTCAAAATTAATCTGAACTAACGATGTCTGGATAAAGTATGGAACATCAATTCTTGTTTGTAATAACATCGATATGGACAAAAACGACAGCGCAGTTGTTTTTCTTTGCCACATTCCACACGTTTATGTCGAACCAAAGAATTTTTGCTTTTGTAAACTTTGTCGCAGTTATCACAACCAAATCTTTTCGTAGTTTCAACAGGGACATATTGGTAACCTGAAATAAATCATTTTATTCTTGTGTACCTTACAAATCTTATAATAATTGATTGCAAGATTAATGGAGAAATAAAAAAACACTTCTTGGTAGTAGTTCCCTTGTCACAGATAAATTGTTACATTGCAGATTGCTGGAAGCAACACACATTTTTAAATGTAAAGAAAGCTTTATTTTTAATTATTTACACATTTCAGAATATCTTTTTCGATTACTGCAACTCGATATAAGCTAGATCAACAGCACTAAATATTTCCATTTGAAGAAAAATGCATCAACTGCATTATTCATAGTTTTATTGTTTAAAAGGAATGGTAACATACATACATACACGTTACATATGTTTATGAATGAATTATTACAATATAATACAAAACAAATTTTAAACCTAATTCTATTCTAGGCCCAATTACTTTAATGTTTAGTTTAGATTTGGTTAGCGTGTTTTTTTGTTGTTGTTGAAAATATGTAATCAGAATATTTCTCAAAATTATCCATGCTTCGTTAATGTATGGATAATCAATTTTTGCTTGTAGTAAGTTTGAAATGGACAAAGATGACAGCGCAGATGTTTTTCTTTTCCACATTCTACTCGTTTATGTCGTCGCAAGGAATCTTTACATTTGTATACTTTGCTACAAGTGTCGCAATTAAATTTTTTCGTCGCATCGGACGAGACGTGTTGGTAACCTGAAAAAAATTACATGTAGTCCAACTGTTTAAAAACCTAATCTATAGTTGTGATGTTTGCATAAATGAAATTAGATATGGTTTTATATTAATTTTAATTATTTTATAAAAATTGTGATTTTTGCAAACTCCAATTAAGAGAGTGTGTAAACCTGAGTAGGAAATTGCTAGCAACGTTAAGATTCAAAAAAAAAATAAATTAAAATTTTAATATAAATCAATTTGATTAATGCGACGTTGAATTACATAACATCATAATTATTTTATTTAGTCATTCACAAGTGTAGAGAGTTTAATAAAAAATTATGAACGCAGACAATTATTTTACAGGAAATTTTTCAGTGAAGAAGAATGTATCAAAACGAAGTAAGGAAAACTACTCAAGAATTATGAAATACTACACGTACACAATTATAGGTTTATTATCGTTCATTAGGAAACGAGTATATTAATTCATAATAAAACATATACAGTGCGTACCAAATGTATGGAACCGGCCTTGTTATTTCAAAACTATTCAAGCTAAATCGATAAAATTTAATATGCATGCTGTTTACAAAGCTTTCTATTATTTCCACAGTTTTGTTATTTTTTTACCTGACAAGGTCGAGAGCTGCACAGCCAACTTGATTTTTTTTTAAATAGGAAGGGGGTCAAATCGCATACCGTTTGAAAGGTATTTTATAGTTATCTCTAAAGATAACTTCGCTATTGTAAATTAAATATTGGGAGTAGGTATTAAGTGGATAACTGAAGATCCAGTTAGCACTGAAAACAATGGTTAGATTATGTTGTTTAATGTAACATCAGATTGTTGAAACCGTGTTTTAAGTTTATGAAGTTCATCTAGTACAAGAATCATTTATAAGCGATGCTCAAACTGTTCCCCATTCGCCTCTTGGCAGTAATAAATTCGATTAGAAAATCCTTCAATTGAATTCAAAATGAACTCGCGAGGAATATTTGTTGTTTCTTCTCGAATTCGTTGCACTAGTTCATTCAAGTTATTTGGTTTATCGAGGTAAATACGACTCTTCAGGTAACCCCACAAGAAAAAAATCTAGTGGGGTTAAGTCAGGTGATCGCGGTGGCCATTCAATAAGTCCTCGACGTCCAATCGCATTAAACAAATCGGGTACTTCTGCATCTGTCTTCTAGCATCGTATCCTATCATCATCAAGATTTCTATACGTTCTTTTTCTGTAAGATGCTCCATAATTTAGCACTTCGGACACAGTTTTAAGTTTTTGACGTTCGGTAAACAACATAAACTAACCATTCTTTTCAGTGCTAACTGAATCTTCAGTTATCCAGTTAATACCTACTCCCAATCTTTAATTTACAATAGCGAAGTTATCTTTAAAGATAACTATGGCAAGTGTCATATCGCTGAATTCTACTTGAAAATACCTTTCAAACTGTATGCGATTTGACCCCCATTCCTATTAAAAAAAAAAAATCAAGTTGGCTGTGCAGCTCCCGACCTTGTCAGTTAAAAAATAACAAAACTGTGGAAATAATAGAAGGCTTTGTAAACAACATGCATATTAAATTTTATCGATTTAGCTTGAATAGTTTTGAAATAACAAGGCCGGTTCCATAATTTGGTACGCACTGTATATTTGTCAATACATTGATAAAGTAAAACATAACTTTGGTATGAAGATTATATATACAAAAGATAGTAACACAAAGTGACGGTTAAATAGTAAAAAAAATCATTATTATTTTCATCCACTAACTAGAGCGAGACAAAAAATTGTACATTTTTTATTTGTTACATCTGAATACATGCAAGTTGTGTTGGGCTTTTCGGCGACTTTTCTTCCCACATTTTTCGCAAACAAATTTCGGTTCGACGCCACATTCGTAAACTATATGTTTAGTTAAGTCTCTCTTGTATTTATAACTTCTTGAACAACGGAAGCAGAAAAACCGCATCCCTAAAATCAAAATTATTGTTTACAACAAGAAAAGTTGTTATAAAGTATATTTTAAAAGTGATAAATATAAATAATAAAACAATCGTCGGTAACTAACATTTTTATTTACGTCATTTTATTAAATATTAGTCATTTAATTTAACGGTAAGTTTTAAACGGTAGCGCATTCTTGATTAGAAATATTTAAATCAGAAAATCAATAGTAGTTTCGATAATGTAATTTTCTGAATAGTATTATTTCTCCGTAAAAAAGGTATTTTTGTTAAAAAGTTTTCTTACATTGTCCTTTCCCATGTTATTTTTTTATTTTAAAAATTACAAGTAGTAATTTAAAAATAAATTACTAATTGACGCTTCCTACATTCAACATTTTTGAAACTTACTTTATTCGTAAATACACCCGAAATAAGTGTAATTTTAACAATTTTAAGCCTATCTTTATTGTTATTATTGGTTGGTGTGGTTTATATGCCTATTAGGGTTTATATAAAATATGCATAATTTTTTCTATTCTAATCATATGTGAGCTTTTGTGTTTCCCAAAACTCGAATAATCGTCCCTTTTCAATTTCGATTTATTTATCCATTCTAATAACTTACCGCACCTTTTTTAACTATTGTTAGAGCAATTAACCAAATAAAAGCCAAGTCATTTTTGAACTGGGCGGGAATTGAAAAGTTTATAACGAAGTGATATCAGTCGTAGAGAGAAGCGAAATGGAGGGGTAAGAAACAATATGACAATAAAACGCAAGCATTAATTATACATTCTATTTAATCAAATTTATATTATTCATTCTTTTATTCTAAAAAAATCAAAGACCTAAATGACAATTCACAGTCTTCATAAATGCAACTCGTGGTATTATCGCTTATTTCTGTAGTCACCGCTGAGCGCTTTCTGCTAGCAATATTAAATAAAAAAGTTGTGTGATCAACTACTTTTAATGAAGACTATACAGGGGATGTCCCCGAAAGGTCTGTACAAAATAATAACACATATCCTGAGGCCAAAATAGGACGATTTAACGATTTAACCCAACTTACCTCTATTCAAAGTTGCTTCGTTTAGCCGCTAGAGGGATGCAAATGTCCTGAAAAGAAATCGTTTTTTCGAGAAAACTTTCTAACTCTTATCGCGATTGGGACCAAATTTGGTATGTGGATTTGTACTAAAAGAAAGCATTATTTGACATGTTATTTTCTCTT